>JAKTQW010000004.1:0-206622 GCA_030579415.1 Pichia eremophila | reverse complement strand
ATGTTGGTGCAGCAGATGATGATGGTTTAATACTAGATGATGGTGCAGCAGATGAGGATTCAGGAACCCTAGATGATGGTTTCATACTTGGTTGCATACTTGATTTGGAAACGGATGATGGCGCATCAGATGATGATGGTCTAATACTAGATGTTGGTGCAGCAGATGATGATGGTCTAATACTAGATGATGGTGCAGCAGATGAGGATTCAGAAACCCTGGATGATGGTTTCATACTTGGTTGCATACTTGATTTGGAAACGGATGATGGCGCAGCAGATGATGATGGTCTAATACTAGATGTTGGTGCAGCAGATGATGATGGTCTAATACTAGATGATGGTGCAGCAGATGATGATGGTCTAATACTAGATGATGGTGCAGCAGATGATGATGGTCTCATGCTAGATGTTGGTGCAGCAGATGATGATGGTTTAATACTAGATGTTGGTGCAGCAGATGAGGATTCAGAAACCCTGGATGATGGTTTCATACTTGGTTGCATACTTGATTTGGAAACGGATGATGGCGCATCAAATGATGATGGTCTAATACTAGATGTTGGTGCAGCAGATGATGATGGTTTAATACTAGATGATGGTGCAGCAGATGAGGATTCTGGAACCCTAGATGATGGTTTCATACTTGGTTGCATACTTGATTTGGAAACGGATGATGGCGCATCAGATGATGATGGTCTAATACTAGATTTTGGTGCAGCAGATGATGATTCAGGAACCCTGGATGATGGTTTCATACTTGGTTGCATACTTGATTTGGAAACGGATGATGGCGCAGCAGATGATGATGGTCTAATACTAGATGATGGTGCAGCAGATGATGATGGTCTAATACTAGATGATGGTGCAGCAGATGATGATGGTCTAATACTAGATGATGGCGCAGCAGATGATGATGGTCTAATACTAGATGATGGCGCAGCAGACGATGATGGTCTAATACTAGATGTTGGTGCAGCAGATGATGATGGTCTAATACTAGATGTTGGTGCAGCAGATGATGATGGTCTAATACTAGATGTTGGTGCAGCAGATGATGATGGTTTAATACTAGATGATGGTGCAGCAGATGAGGATTCAGGAACCCTAGATGATGGTTTCATACTTGGTTGCATACTTGATTTGGAAACGGATGATGGTGCAACAGATGATGAGTATGGGACAGTGGAAGATGGTTTAATACTTGGTTTGGAAACAGAATGTGAAGTCATGAAGGATGGTGAAACAGATGATGATTGTTGAATCATCGATGATGATGATGAATATGTAATGCTAGATGATGGTAAATATACATCACTAGATGACGAAGATGTAATATTAGATGATAAAGAATATACAACACTAGATGATG
Organism: Pichia eremophila; assembly: GCA_030579415.1. Lineage (NCBI taxonomy): Eukaryota > Fungi > Ascomycota > Pichiomycetes > Pichiales > Pichiaceae > Pichia > Pichia eremophila. Next base: position 205,251 of record JAKTQW010000004.1, on the reverse strand, counting down.
ACGATTGTGGGGGTATCATAGAGGAACTTGAGAATGTAGTAGTTGCATAAGGTTTAGAAGATTCACTTGATGATTCACTTGATGATTCACTTGATGATTCACTTGATGATTCACTTGATGATTCACTTGATGATTTACTTGATGATTTACTTGATGATTTACTTGATGATTTACTTGATGATGATGGTATAGTAATTGAAAATATTTCTGAAGAAGATGATTCAGTTGATGGTAATTCAGTAGATGAAGTACTTGATGATAAATCTGAAGTAGAACTTGATGAAGTCTCTAATGATATAACAGATGAGGAAGTCTCTGTAATTATTGCAGAACTTGAACTTGAACTTGAACTTGAACTTGAACTTGAACTTGAACTTGAACTTGATGATGAACTTGAACTTGATGATGAACTTGAACTTGATGATGAACTTGAAGATCTAGTTCTTTCAGTTAAAGTTCCTGCATTTTTACCAAACGGTAACTCAACAGACTGATAAGAAACAACTGTAACTGTATTAGTACAAGCTGGCAATAAATACGCAACAGTAAATCTTGATAAAAGTAAAAAATATAGTAAGGATAGGAATAAACCGTTTTTCATTAAATAAGTTTTTGCTTAGTTCATAATGTAATAATTTCAACTAAACTTCATAAATAGAGTGAAATATACTCCCAAATAAGTAAATATATTGATAATTTATATTGGAATTAACCCTCCATACTTATATGGCCTTGGCAAAAAAAAAAAAGAATAAACCGGAATAATGGGATATGATAGATTCATCGCATAATTCTCAATTAATTACAATGAATCGATAATAATGATATTGAATTATGAATGATACTGATAGTAGATTAAAGATCCACGGAGAAAATGAACGGTCAATTAAAATCGATGAAAACAATTGAAAAACATGATTGCTAAGACATGTCAAAAAACGTTTAAATGAAAAATGCTCGCTTAAAACTTATACTCTAAATGATTTTATTCCAGTGGAATTGTTTATTCCACTATCTCAATTCCATATATTATTGCGCTGATTTAATTAATCTGAGGATTCAATTAGTTATATATATATTGTATATAGAGTTAGTTCAAGTAATTTAGAGTGTACGAGAGTTTTTACATTAATTACCATAGAGTATGTAATGATGAACTATAGTATATAGGCTGAATCAAATCAAAAGACATATATATAACTGCAAGCAATAAAACTATTTTACAATATTCCAATATTGTGGTATGATTATAGTAGTAGTTTGGAGAGTAGTAGATACAATCATCCAATTGATAAATTACTTATTACATCTATCAATCATAATCATCACTTGTGGAGAATTAGAGTGTTATAAACTATGGTATATTACTATAAGAATAATTTGAAATAATTTGAATAACCAGCCTCACAGTGAGACCATTTTTTCAATATACACTTTTTATCATTTTTTATTGTTTCTGGATTAATTAATGTTTATGTTGATTGCTTATATTTTTGGTATAATTATATAGTGTTTAAATATCAATACTACTGATAAATACTACTATTATATTGCATTAAGGAATTGTTATCAAAAATTAAAGAATATTTATAAAGATGGAATTTATGAACTATATCATGTTTCTGGTGTTAATAATCCAGCTAATTTACTTACTAAAACTTTGAGTTTTACAACCCTCAATCATCAAAGGATGTTTATCAACTACATTTATCTCAAATGACAGAGTCAGAGTTGCTGGAATATAATAAAGGTAAAAAATTTCCTATTTAAGCTAATTGTTAATTATTTGGAGTATGTATCTTTTCCCTATATTAGGTACCTCTTCCATTTTCCATGAGTTGTCATAATTCAGATACTTCTCCACTTTATCAAGATTCCATTACTTATAAATTATATCAAGTTTTAAAATTCCATGAGTGACTGTTTTCTCCAACATCACTATCATCATCATAATCATCATCATCATTCATGGATTTCAACGAAAATCCAACAAATATGTTTTATTATTTTTCCTCTCATGAGAAATAAAACGTTTTTTCCTCTACAATAAGTTGCAGAATATTCTAAAACTACACTAAAGCTGGTGAGTCTGAAATATATTATGAAAGTGGCCACTTCTGCTAAAAACCACTACAACGGCTGTACAATAAATTTCTTCTAATACCAGAACCTCACATGCAACGAGTCTAAAGATATTGTGGCCAAGTTGTTTTTTCATATATAATCATGGGAATGGATACTTCTTGCTAAAAATCCTTTACAATACATGTGCATTACAGTTATAGTCTCTTTTTTGTCCTGAACTATACCATTCAACAAGAGTACTATTTTGTTCTTCACTCAACTGTTAATTTTTTTTTCTTGAGTCAAACTTAAGTTATTTTTTATGTTTTACTAAAAGGTATACATAACCTACAGTTAAGGAATGTTTTGTATTTACATACTTCATTTGTTCAACAACTATCAGGGCTGTATGTTAAGTTATTTCATCTATTACCAGTATTCTGATAGTTTATAATGTCTAGAGTCTAAAGTTGATTACAAATTATAAAATCATTCTAATTAATTAATTATTAATTTCATTTAAAACTTTTTCAAATGTTGAAATTAAAACTTCATTTTCTTCAGCAGTACCAATTGAAATTCTAAGACAACCTTTACATCCAAGTTCATTACCTCTAAATCTAACAACAATTTTATTTTCCTTTGCTAATGTTAAATACAATTTATTTGCAATTTCATTATCAGGTTTTAAATCTTTATTTAAAATTTCAATAAGTATAAAATTTGCATCTAATCCACCTTTATTCTCACCAACATATTTTAATTTAAGTAATTTATCTAAAACAATACTTCTTTGTTCGATAATTTTATTAATTTTGTTTCTAGTCTCTTTTAAACTTTCAATAGTGGTTGATCTAATTGCAATATCACTTGTTAAATTACTAATATTATATGGATATTTCATTGAATTTAATAATCTTGAAATTTCATAATTAGAATATGTAATACCTAATCTAATACCAGCTAATGCAAATGCTTTACTTAATGTTTGTAAAACAACTAAATTAGGATGTTTATTAACTAAAGTACATAATGATGAACCAATTGATGAAAAATCAATATATGCTTCATCAAGTACAATTATAACATTAAGTGAATTTTTTTCAATTTCCTCTAATAATTTGAAAATTTTATCTTCACTAACTTTCTTTGCAGTTGGATTACCTGGAGATGTAATATAAACTAATTTAATTAATGGATCATTAATTAATTCATTTATAATATTTTCTGGAATTATATCAAAAGTTTCTAAATCTAATGGTACTTTAACAATTTTAACATCATTAACAACACCACAAATTGAATACATACCATAAGTTGGTGGACAAATCATCATTTTTTCTTTACCTGGTGAAATAAAACATCTCATTAATGCATCAATACTTTCATCTGATCCAACACCTAAACATAAATTATTAATATCGATTTTATCTTCACCAATTCTTTCATTATTTCTAAAATCACAAATTTGTTGCTTTAAAATTTGTTGATGTGGATCAGGATATCTATTTAATTCTAATTTATTTTCACTTTCTGTCATACCAGTAAATGATGGTCCATGAGTATTCTCATTTGCATCTAATAAAATACCTTCAGTAAAATCATCTCTTGCACATCTATATGGTTCAAGAGTTAAAATATTAGCTCTTGCAATCTTAGTTATATCGAATGTCATTGTTGTCAAAGTAATATAACGTATTAACTTTAGATAAAGAATGATTATCATGGAAAACAACATCTTTTTATTAATAACTAACATTTTTTAATTAAGCGCTTTATATGACTCTTATCTTAAAATTGTACGTTATGAATCATTGATATTTTTCTATTGTATTGTAGTATTATATTATATTATATTATAAACTGTAAACTATATACATTATATATCACTCTTCATCTTCTATAACTTTAAGATCACTGAAATTAGTAGAATATGTAAGATCATATTTTTTCATCCTCAATTTCCTTCTACGATTAATAAAACTTAAACTATTTGATGATTGATAAACTGATGAATTATCTAATGATGCATTAGATGATGATGATAAAGAGGATGATCTATTAGTTGATCTATTAGTTGATGATGATATTGATGCATTGGATGATGAACGAGATCTACCTTTCTCATTCTCTTCATTATCACCTTCCTCAATTAAATTATCATTACCTAAATATAAAACTTTCATTATATTTCCAAAACTAACAATCATTGATTTATGTCCAAATTTACAAACAGGTCCAATTTTTTTAATAAGTAAACCAGAATCTGTTCCATCAGGTATTTCGAAGAACTTAACTTTACCATCAGCTGACATTGTCCAACCTCCCCAAATATCACTTATTTTATGTACTTTATTCATCTTATCATTATCATTATTTAATAAATTTTCATCAGTAATTACAAATTCTTCTGTATTGTTGTTGTTATTTTTATTATTATTATCAATCTTTGATGAAATATTATTATTAGAGAGCTCATTTAATTGACTTAATCTATTATGTCTTTTCCTTAAACCAATTTGATTAGACTCAAAAATTCTATTTAGGGTAGTATTTTTACCATCATTATTATTAGATATATTATCATTTTTATTATCATTATTATTAATTTCATCACTTGTTATAATTGATTCATCTTCATTATTTTGTTTCCTTCTAATACCCATTAAAATATTTAAATCATTTGAACACCAATTTTCAACATCACTTAATAAATGTCTATGTTCTGTAACACTTGCAAATCCAAGACATCTTGTCTCTCTTGAATCTCTTTCAACTCTTAAACAAATATTATTTTTTGCTCTATTATCAATTGAAAATGTATGTAAAATTAAATAATTTGTATCTAATTCTGTATATGCAACACTAAATGATGAAACTGATGCACATCCACAAAATCTACAATGTGATGGTTCAGGATGAAATACTTTAAAACTATTATTCTTAAATTTAACAATTTCCCATTCTTTTAAAACAATACCTGTTTGAACATCAATTAATTGACATTTAATTCCAAATGCTCTAACAATCATACCAACAAATGGTACAGTTTCCATAACTAATCCTTTAAAATCAGACATTGAATCTTCATCAAAATCAACTTTCTTAACATTAATGCTGTTATTTAAATCTAAACTATTAATTGCAAATGATGCACTAGTTGGTGAAATTGTTGGAGATGAAGGTGTTGAATAATTATATTTTGATAAATCTGCTGGTGTTATTAAACTTTTACCCATATTATAATTAATAACATCAATTTTAACTGGTCTACTTTTCCATTTATTATTAACAGCAGTTGAAACAACTAATCCACCAGATTCTTTAATACAAACAATTCTATCATTAACTCTTGGTGATAATAATTTTTTTGCACAAATTAATGTACTATTACTTAAAATTGTTTTATTTATTTCACCATTTGTACAATCAATTGAAATAATCATACCATTTTTTAAAACAATTATAAATTCCATATCACTATTATATGCTAATTTTTTTAAATTAACACTATCCATAAAATTAGAATCTAATGATAATGATCTACTTGGTCTTAAATTATTTTCATCAACTGGTTTTAATCTTGATTTTAATTTATTATTTGTTGGTTTAATAACAGTAATAGCAACTGGTTCATCTCCTGTACTTTCTTCTTTAACAGTTTTAGGAATTTTAGATGATCTACTAACTAATTTTCTTTTACCATTACTAACATGAGTTCTCCTTCTGAAAAAAGATTCTAATGGTATATCATTATTTAATTCATCAATTTTAACATTCCAAACCCATGACATTGATAATCTTGACCAACATTTAATTTCACCATATTTACTATAAACTGCAATAAATGAACCAGAATCTGACATTACAACATTTGTAATTGGTAAAAAATTCTCACTAATTGGTAATTGAGTTGGTTTTGGAATTGGATTTTTCATTGGTGACCAAACTAAAATTTTATGATCAATACCAACAGATACAATAAATGGACATGCAGATGTTGATAATTTAACAATATCTAATACATGACCATTAACTAATTCCTTTGATTCAAAAGTTGGTACTAAAGGATTTTTAGATGATTGATTAGAAATTGTTGAATCTTTATTTGATGTATTATTTTGAATATTTGATGATTTATTAATTTTTAAAACTAAAATTAACATTAAGATTGAACTTGTAGATAATATGAAGAAGAAACATTCTAAAATATAATATAAATCAAATGAATATCTAGTTGTATTTTTATAAAGTATAGTTTTATTAATAATTGAATTACCTTGACTGAAAATGAAAGGATCTAATAATTTAATAATTAAAGAATTTTCTTTAATTGATGATAATTGTAATAATTCATGAACAAACCCACGTTTATTCAAGAATAAATCAAAATTAATATTTGAAGATGAACATAATATTCCATCTGCCCATTTTAGAGATATTGTAATAATTATCAGGAATAAAATTAAATTGAGTAAGATATTACTCAATGATAAACATTTTAAAATTGATTTTTCTTTATTAATAACTTTAAATTCATCAATTTGATTATAATCATTATTCTCTGGTAATGAGAAATTTTTTTTATCTGAAATTTGTATTAAATCTTGTAATTCAACTTTATTTAAATCCACAGTTAAAATTGTAAAGAAATAAGTATAAGTTAAACAATAATTTAAAATTATATTGAATATTGTAAATAAACAAAAATAAAATGATGAATTTGTTCTTGACATGAATAATGAAATTAATAATATTAATATACTAAAAGCATTATAACTTGAAGATATTGGGAATGAATTATTAACAACTTTTTGAACTCTTTTAGTAAATGAAACTTCATTTGAATGAGATACAGTTGTAATAATCATTCTTGATATATTTTCTATACTAATTAATAAAGGACCTGCAATTATCAATAAAAATGGTATTTGTAAGAATTCTAAATTTAGATCCCAGATTGAAGTTAATGATAAACTTGCAAAGAATGTTAAAGTTAATTGGAAAATGAAACCTGCAAATATACCTAATTTTGATTTAATCAGCTTTAATTTTTTAATTTTATAAATAGATTGAATGAACAATAATGGTAAAATTATGCAAACAAATATGAATTCTAAATTATTATAAGTTTTAGTATCAATTTTATAATAATGAGATGATGATGATGATGATTGGATTTTAATTGTATTATTGAAAGAATTATTAATTTTCAATACATTTTCATTCAATATATTAATAATATTATTATCATTAAAGAAAGTTATTATTCTTAAAAGATTTGCACTTTTAGTTAAACCATCTAATTTTTCAACACCAGAAAATAAATTTACATTACTTAAAGGGTTAATTAAAGAATTTTTTTTCATTTTCAAATTCCAACCATTCAATTGAATTGTTTTCAAAATATTATTATCATTGAGAATTTGATCTTTATCATTATTCCAATAATCTAATGGAGAATAAATTTTTATATCATTAGTAGATAAATTTTCAAATAACATTGATTGAATATCATAAAACTGTATTAGAAATTCTTTTGTTAATAAATTATCATCTGAATATATAGAAAAGGATTGAATTGATATATAATTTGATATATTATTTATGTTAATTAATTGAGAAAATCTTATTGATTTTAAATTATTTGAACTATTGAATATTAATGAATTAATAAATAAATGAGGAGTTAAATAGAAATTGTATAATGAAGGATAACTTATTATTAATAGTAATATACAAGGTATTAAAATTGAATAAATGGGCCTTAAAAGTAATTTATTCAATAAATAATTTGAAAATGTATTCATTTTATGTAATTTCTTATTTAATGAAATATTTATATTATCATCAACTATTCGTAATGATCCATCTATATTACCAGAGACCATTTCTATTAATATAATGCAATATCTAAGAGGAAGTTCTTCTACTTATACCATCAGATGCTCAGCAAAAAAGAATGCATGCATAATCGGGATTTCAAAATTTAAATATAATTCAAAAACGGGAAGAATTTCCAGAAATTTGAAAAAAAAAAATGCCATCGTCCCATCGTCGCTTTATACACTTTAAACACTCTTACAACAGTATATCTCTCTAACCCATTCACTATTCAGTACTTGTAATGTAGTTATACGTCTCTCAGGTACTGGATCAAGAATGGAATAAATAACATTCCTACATCTAGCTCTCTTTAATTGTTCAATTGGTTCATATCCTTTCTCACATTTCCTACGACGTAAATATTGTAAAAAGAATTCATCCTCTTTACGAGCTTCTTTCCATAATTGTCTACCTGTACGCATTGCCATATAAATAACTCCACATGACCAAACATCAACAAATCTTGGATCAAATTCATTATTTATAAATTGTTCTGGTGCAATATATGCTGATGATCCTTTAATTTTATTACTTAATTCAATTTCATTATCCCATGCAGTTTTAAAACATTCTGCACTACCAAAATCAGTTATTTTAATTGTACCATCATTTGTAAGTAATATATTCTCAGGTTTTAAATCTCTATGTGCAACTCCCATATTATGCATATAATGAACTGCTCTCATTATTTGTTTGAAAAAACAATCTGCTTCAATATATTCTAATTTACCAGCTGATACAATTAATGAATAAAGATCACCACCTGAACAATATTCCATAACTTCACAATATTCTCCCTTTAAATCTTTAAATAAATCAAATGCATTAATTATATTACAATGTTTTAATGATGATGATATGCAAAATTCATATGTTAATCTTTTACTATATTTACTCTCTGGTTCATTTGTCCTTTTAGTAAATTCTTTAACTGCAAACATTACATCTGTATTGTTAACTTTCTTATGTGCAATTCTAACAATTCCAAATGTACCCCTACCAATAATTTCATGGCATTTACCATATTTCTCAATAAATGATTCATTACGTTCATTATCATTAAATTTAGGCTGTGTTGATAATAATGAACTTAAATCACCATCTCCTCCTCCTCCCTTCTCTTGTTCCTTTAAATATGTTGAAAATAAACTTGGTGGTAATTTGCTTTTACTACCATCATTTAAATCATTTGCAAATATATTAGGTATTGCACTAACTGCATCTGAATGTCGATTATGATTGGCTCCACTTATCCAATCTTTAACCATTTTACCTAATTTTTCTTGTCTCTTAACTGTACGTAAATTATGATCATGTTTACCATTTGGTAATATCTTAAACCTTGCATAGTTATTACTATTCGTAGTACTAACTATACTACTATTCTTTGTTCGTATTGATGAACCACGTGAAATATCTCCATTATATGATTTCTTTTCCTTTTCCTTTTCCTTTTCCTTCTCCTTTTCCTTTTCCTTCCCTCGTTCCTTTTCATCATCACCATCATTACTACTACCAGAACTATTCACATTCTTTTTCGTCACATTATTCCCACTAAAAGATCTTGATTCACCACCAAAGTTTTTTGCCATCTCATTATTATTACAATTTATCGAATTATTATTGCTTGAACTGAAAAATCTATTAATTTTAGACATTGTTGAAGTTTTAGGACGTTCTGAAACATTTTTCTCTGTTAATAGAGCATTAGGAGGTGTAACAGCACGTACTTGACCCATAATTTAAGAGAAAGAGTGTTTTTACCACCTATTAAAATTGCAAATAAATCACTCTCTTTGTAATATAGTCAGTCAATGACCTTCCTAATTGGGTAAAGAAAATCGTAGAAAAAAATTTTTTTTTTTTAATTTTTCACTAAGTAATATTATTATGGTTATTATTAATAAGTAAGGTTATTTATATATACAGAAAGTAAGGTAGTATAATATACTACCATGTAGAAATAGTTTGATAACTAGTATATGACATAACAACACATCCAGCAATTAAAACCATTAATGTAAAAAATTTCTCTATTGTTGAAATTTCACCTTGAAATTGTTTGTAATATAATAATGGTGGATAAATATAAATTAATGGTACACAAGTTAATGAACCAATTAATGAAACAAATTTATCTAAATTTTCAGATCCTAAATATGCAATTAATGACATTGTAGAAATAACTAATATTCTTGAAATATTCTTCATTAATTTTATTGAATTATCTGATTTACCTGAAACTAATCCTTCATTATTAACTAAATTCATATTTGGACTACCCATTATACTACTATATGTTGATAATGCACTTGATGTATTATTACTTAATATGGAAATTGCTTCTGAATTTCTTCTAATTTTATCTTTCCATGTTTTCCTTTCCTTGTTAAACAGATAACTTTCAATAATTTTAATTGTTGGGAAAATTTGAATTGGTGTTGATAATAAAATTGCCATTGAATATAAAATTTGAATTATAATTGTCATTATATTCATTGGGAAATTCATTAATATAATTGTATGAACATTTTCACCAAAACTTAAATATGATATACTTGCAATTGATGTGAAAACAATTGTAACAATTATCATTACAATAAATAATAATTTATTAAAATTTTCGGGATATTTCATACTCTCTTGAATTGGTATTAATAATCCAATACCTTCATATGTGAAAACTGCTGTACCTATAAATAATGTCCAATTATTAGAATTAAACATAATTAAATTTTTTGAAATTCCATCATTCAATAATTTATGTGATGATTGGAAATAAATAAAAATTAACCCCAAGAATATAAATATATCTGCAATTAATGCACATGCACCTAATTTTGATATATTCCTAGTAAATGAAATTGGCACAAATATTAAAAATTGAATAATTATGAAACATCCAATTGAATATTCATCATTTAATAATCTATCCATTATTTGTTTAAAATTTTCACTAACAAATACAATATATGTTGATGCAAATCCTAATTGTGATAATGCTAATGATAATAATATAATAAATTGAAATACTCCACCATATAATTTAAATCCAACATCTCCATATCCTGAAACTTTACACCTTGATGTTGTCTTAATTAATATAACAAAGCAAAAATATGAAATTAATGAAAATGAAATAATCATTAAATTAGAAAATAATAATCCACCATTTGAGAATGCTTTCGGAAGGAATATAATACCAGTACCTAAGAATGCTTTTAATAAAAGTAAAAATGCCTTTAACGTACTTGTTTTCTTACCAGATGATGAACTAATATTTTCTTCATCTTCCATTTCTTCTTCCTCATCATCATCATCTTCATTACCTTCCTCATCATCTTCAAGATCTTCACCAGCAAATTTCCAATACATTCCAGTAAATTGTTTGATATTTCGATTAAATGATTTATTCTTTAAAAATCTATTATGTGGTTGTGGTTGACGAAACATAATTGATTCACCTGTATCTATTACATCAACAGGTACATCATCATCCACTGGTGTAAATTCTATATTCCTATCTCTATCTCTATCTCTAATACGTTCTTCAGTAACTATATCTGTGGGTAGATTCATTGATCTAGCACGATGAATTGATTGTTCAGTATTTGAAATAGATTTCTTCATACTAAATTCAGTTCCTTTTGATGTAATTGATGCACTAAGTAAACTTTCACGATGTGGTGTTCTATTAATACTTACACCTAATTGATGATTAAATTCATTACTATCTTGATTATTAATAGTCTTAAATCCACCAGTAATTGTAACAGTTGATGGTTTATTAGGTGTATTTGTGGTAATATTTGTAGTATTAATATCACCGGTTGCAACAGCTTCGTGAATTGTCTCATTAATTGTTGGTTTAATATGCTTTGCAGAGAAATTTCCTGACATAAAGACAGAATCCTTCGTCTGGAATGATTCAGCTGTTATCTTAGACATTGTACTTATCCCTTAGCAATATCAATTAAAAGATAAAGATACTGTGTGAAAAGATCTATTTAAAGTTATACATAAAGGATTTACTTACTTACATAATCACCATATTCTCTTGTCTGCCATTTCAAACCTTACAACATTAGACAATGAATCATCAACATCAACTTTATTATCTGATAACTTCTTTAATCTCTTTTCCTCTATAGATGGTGGGATTGTCTCGATTTCACTATTATATAAAGATTTCCTTACATCTGAAATATTACTTGTATTAACATTTGGTTCACCCTGTGTATAATCATTTTTCAATATTGGTTTTGATAATATATTTTTTGACCAATTAAGTAATATAATTGATAATAATAATCTAATAAATATTAATAATGTAATCAATACAATAATTAATAATAATATGGAGATTGTTGATATAATTGGTGAATAATTATTTAATAAATTTGTTGTGAAATGTCTAATATATGGGAAAACTGATAATTTACAAAAAATTATTATTAATGTTGTAATTGGGAATCCTGTACGTTTAGTCAATAAACTTGGATAATCATCAATTTGATGGGATCCCCCATTTAATCCATTAATAAAATCATTTGATAATATTCTTGTATATTTATCATAAATTGAAGGTTTAATTCTATTGAATCTTATAATATATGAATGTTTAATCCAATCAACTAATAATTCTGATCCAATAACCAATATGGAAGGACCAATTAATAATCCAAGCCAATTATCAACTACTATCCAAGGAGTTATATTAGTTAACCAAGAATTTGGTTTAATATTATTGAAAAAATCATTAATTGATGATGTATTAATTAAAATTTGTAATAAATTTCTTGATGAAATAATTATTAACATTATAAGTAATAAAAATCTTTCATTTAAATCAGATGATGAAATTTGAAATAATCCTTCTCTTTCAGTTCTTTTAAATACTGCACTTTTCAATTCAGAGAATTGATTTGATAAAATTAATGTTAATAATGCATTAGAATATGAATTAATTGCAACATTTAATGCCATTACTTGATAAACTAAAACATATGAATGAATATAAAGATAAATTATTGATAATCCATAAATAAATATAAAATCAATCAATCTTTTCCTTATATTTATTCTAAATAATGATTTTAAAATATCGATTCCACTTGCACTTAATAATCTATCAGCAATTTCTAAAACTTGTGTCATAAAATATAATTTAATTGCAGTACCTGATCTAATATTATGATAAATTCTACTTGTATCAATATTTTTCAATAATAATAATGTGATTATAACATTAGATACTGCAATTGTATCATTTTTATAACTTATTGAATTAAATTTTGGTAATTTAATCTTTTTCGTAATTGATGAAATAACTAATATTATTGTATGAATAATCCATCTACATGGTATAATCACTAACAGTTTAAGAAATACATTTAATGTATAAATCAATCCAAATATCATAAATTTTTCTAAATGTATTGGTAATTTAACATAATTAAACAACAAATGAATATTATTATCATTACTTATTGAATCATTTGATCTTTGACTTGTATTATTTGAAATGTTAAATTCATGAAGTAACAGTTTCCAAAGACTTGTACGTTTAGTTGTAGTGATGTTCAATGATACATCTATATGCAGTTTTTTCTTATGTCCCATAATGTATATATATATTATATATTATAATAGCTCATGTAAAAGAAATAAGATGTATGGTCTATACAGGTGTATAGATCATTGCCATGAAACTTTTTTAAACTTTATGTATCATTTCTTCTTTCTCTTTTTTTTCCGTTTGACCAATACAATTGAGTACAGTATACATAAATACATACACTACACAACATGACAGTAGGGATAGAGGATTTTAAGAAACTAATACAAGGATTTGAGAAACCATTACTTACCCCGAAAGAAGCTAATGGATTAACATATTCAATAATTGAATTATTAATGCAAGATAATTGTGATGTTGAATTACTTAAATTATTATCAAGATATTTGTCAAGAAGTGCATATGAGAATATAATAGAGGAAAGGATAATTGGACATTGGTGTGGATATCCAATTTGTAATATAAATAATGAAAAGATAAGGGATGAAGTTAAAGTCAATAAAATTGCAGAGAAATTCAAATTATCAAGTTATTATTCAAGTAGATATTGTTGTAAAGATCATTATTTAAAATCAGAATTTTATAGAAGACAATTAAGTGAAGATGCATTATTTATGCGAATAGAATTAGATAAGGAATGGTTTAGTGAAGGTAGTATTGAAAATGATATAAAGGTATTAGAATGATTTACTGATTAAGACCTAAAACCATATTTAGTTAATAAACCTTTGATTCCACCATCAATTACATCAGTATAAGTTCCAGGACTTGTACTTTTATGAGATAATTCTTTATGTAATAAAGATAAATTATCCTTAGCTTGAATATGTAATTTATCAAATTCAGGTTTAATCTTATCATATATGACACCTTGTCTTTTACAAAACTGTATTACCTGTTGTTCAATTTTATTCTTTTCACACTTTAATTGATTTTGTGCAGTTTCCACTAACCATTTTGAATCATCATCAGTAGTATTGAATCCATTTCTATCATTTTCATTACTACATTGTTGTAATTGAACTATTATTTCATCATATTTTTTCCTTAAATCACCTAACATTTTGAAATTTTCTGTACGTAAATCTCTATTCCATGGAGTTTTAATAACATAAAGCCAATTACCTGTACCTGTTATACGACGTAATTTATGAGTTGGAGGATTGGATAGTTTTGAAGTTATTCTTTTCAATTTATATAAGCATTTTTCATCATTAATAGCTGATGAAAGTACATTATCTAAATAATTTTGATTAAGTTTACCTTTAATTTTAGGGTATCCTTTATGTCGCATGTACCATAAAGCATCAACTTTAGAAACAGGTTTTGTAATGGGTAGTAGTGATTTTGTTGATTCAAATTCTAATTTCTCTTCATCGCTTAATAGTTTGGATATATTTTTATGATAATTCCTGCAAAGTCTAAGTTTATTCATTGCCAAAAAGGAGAATGTTACTTGCTGAAAGACAAACTTTTCAGACTTTAGAAGAAATACATACATGTAAGTTAAAATTTAAATTACCCAATTAGGAAACTATACCGAAAGTATCTATCTATCTATCTATCTATCTATCTATCTATCTACACATCATTCAGAGCTACACATACAACACCTTTATTATGACCATTATACTGTCTAACAGTTTCATTAGTTGATAAATCCCATAAACGTACATAATGATCAGAACAAGCAGTTACAAGATATGCACTATCAGCGGAAAATGCACAATCCCAAACCCAACGTTGATGACCACGTAATGTTGTCTCTAATGAAAAATCATTTGTTGACCAAATTCTAGTTGTATGATCAGCTGAACATGTTGCAACATGTTTACAATCACTTGATAATAAAACTTTTGTAATATATTTACTATGAGCTTTAAATTTATTCATTGGTTTTAATAATGTTCTATCACTTGAATTTTCCATTTCCCAAACATAACAATTACCTTTATTATTACCTGCAATTATCATTGAACCATCACTTGCACATGATAATGATTGAATTGATATATCTTCTTCAGGTATTAATTCATAAGTACATTTATTTTCACCTAAATCCCATACTTTAACAGTACCATTTTGATCACAAGAAATTAATTCACCCTGATTAGGATGAATTACAACTTCATTTACGGGTGAATTATGTTTATAATTTCTTTGAATTGAAGGACTTCTAATATCCCAAACTTTAATTGATCCATCCTCACTTGATGAACACATCCATCGATTATCTAATTGAAATGCTAATGATGTAACATTACCCTTATGACCTTCAAATGTATGTACTGCACTTGGATTTGTTGACCTTATATCATATAAATTAATTTTTGGATTACCAGCTGCAGCTAAATATTTTTTATCTGATGTAATTGCTAATCTATTTACTTGTGATTCACTATGTTGAATAGTTCTTGAACAAACACCTGTAAGTGCTTCCCAAAACCGTATTGTATGATCATACCCTGCAGATACTAATATAACAGACATTGTCAAAAGAAAGAGATATATAAAAGGACACTTTTTGATAAACAATATATTTACAGTATAAAGTTGAATTATAATTATATATATATGATTACGTGAGCGGATATATAAATATATGAAATCGTAACTTTATATTTATAACTTTAATATACTTTAAATAATATACTATACAAATTAGAAATTAGATTGAATTGCATCCTTTTGAGCTTGTGTTAAAGTAACAGGATAATCGACTTTATATTCAATTATTAAATCACCAAATTTACCAGGTTGTTTAGAAATTGGCATACCTTGACCTGGGAATTTTTCACAAAATCCTGGTTGAGTTGGATTACTTCTTGATAAATGTAATTTACGACCTGATAAAGTTGTAAATTCTCTATGGAAACCTAATAATGATTCTTTAAATGATAAATCAATTTTAGCTCTTAAATCATTATCCTCTCTTTTAAAGATATTATTAGCTTTTTCATTTAAAATTAATCTTAAATGTTGACGTACACCATCTTTATAATCACCTTCATTATTAAAAGTTATTTTAGTACCTGATTTCCAACCTGGTTTAATATTAATTTCTATTATTTTACTTTCATTATCACCATTTGCACCTTTTCTATTAATTTTTAATTTTTTAACTCCACCCTTATATAATTCTTCCAGAGAGCAGGGCACATTAAGATCAATTGTTTCAGGTTCTTTTCTTCTTGATGATGATTGTCCACCTCCCATACCTCCCATACCTCCCATACCTCCCATACCTGGCATACCACCCATACCACCCATACCACTACTACCACCAAAATCAAATCCACCAAATTTATTGAAAATATTATAAGCATCATCTTGAGAGAATGGATGACCACCACCAGATGATGAAAAACTAAAAGTACCACCTGGGAATGCACCACTTGAAAATCCACCACTTCCACCACCTGGGAATCCACCTGCACTACCACCACCTGGGAAACCACCAGCTGGTGCATTACCTCTTGCAGCTTCTAAACCATATTGATCATAAACTTCTCTTTTATCTTTATCACTTAAAATTTCAAAAGCTTCACTAACTTCTTTAAATTTTTCTGTATCACCAGTTGGTTTATCAGGATGATATTTTAATGCCATTTTTCTATAAGCTTTCTTAATTTCTGCATCATTAGCAGTAGGTTGAACACCTAATAAATCATACAATTTAGTTTCCTTAACCATTGTCTATTGTCTATTGTCTATTGTCTATTTTTACAATGAGAAATAGAAGAAGAGTAAAAAAAGTATCATCATCATATATACGATATTATATAGAAGAATCCATACAATATAAATAGCTACCGGATAACTGAGGAAAAGAAAAGGACGATTTTAAATTTTACTTTCTTCAAGAACCTTCTCGAATTTTATTACTATATTACTATTTATATTACATAATCATTTACTTATTTAATACCTAAGGAACAGATATTTAATCGTTTCATCTCTTCTAACATCTGATCAATTCTAATATCTAATTGACCTGATGCATATTCATCCCTTGTTGATGGTTCAAGATATTGTTGAACTTGTGCAAGTCTAGCATATCCTTCAGTACAAAATCTTAATTGAATTTTAACTAATGATTCAAATGATGGATCAAAATATGGTACTCTTAAATCAATTAACATTGGTATTTCACTCTTTAATTGATTATTTAAATCATCATAAATTTCTTTTGCCATTGCTAATTCTCTTTCAGCTCTTGGTAATTTACTTGCATCCTTTGCTGGTTTATCAATTAATCTACGTACTTTTGATTTACATTGTTCATAATCTTGCTTTTTATGTGATCTTTTCTTAATTGCTTCATTAATTTCTTTAAAATATGAACTAAATTTTGTAATTGGATCTAAAATTGTTTCCCTAAATGGTCCATCTAATTGTTTAACAGTTTCAGTATCATATTCTGTAACTGCTTGTAAATACATTCCACCAACATTTACACCACCTAAATTTCTTGCATCTTCATATAAATTATTAATTGTTTCACCCATTGCAACTTGTGATGCTGTAACTGCTCTTAATGAATCAAGGTAACCTTTAGTTTCCTTTTGTAATGCTTCACCTGCTTTCTCTAAAACTCTATATCTTCTCTCTTCAATATCATATTCTTTATCTGTAACTTTATCTGCTGCCTTAACTAATACGGCACCAGTAGTTCTATTCAATGCTTTCTTAAATCCATCCCAAGACATACTGTTTGTGATGCTGAAAAGAAGAGGAGGTGTAATAATATTAATAATATATATATCATTACTATGTGGCGCACTTGACCCTATTTTAAATTTTTAAAATATTATGTTATGTTACTTATTTAGGAGAAAATACAAAAGTTATTTATTATAATTATAAACTTATTTTATTTATTCAGACTTAGACTTCTTCTTCTTCTTCTTCTTTTCACCATCTTCCTCTTCAGATTTTCTCTTCTTATCCTTCTTTTCCTTCTTTTCCTTCTTTTCTTTCTTTTCCTTTTTATCCTTTTTATCCTTCTTTTCCTTCTTTTCAGATTTTTCTTCGGTATCCTTCTTATCTTCCTTTACTTCTTCTTCATCCTTTTTATCAAATAATGAACCTTTACTCTTTTGAACTTCTGGTGCCTTTAATTTATCTTCAGGAACTTTTGGTGCAGGTACATCTTCATGTGAAATATAATCTTTTTTCCAATTTTCAGGTGTGTTTTCATTAATTCTACCAAATTTATCTAATTTACCATCATTCTTTAATTGTTTCTTCTTTAAAGCAATTGGACCTAACCCCCATCTTCTTGGATATGTATCCCTTTCCATAATACATCTTTTAACAGTTGCAACAATTCCATGATCACATGATGATAAATCAACTGATGACATTTGTGCAATACCAATTGCAATTGCTTCACCCTTTGTTGACATAAGTACAACTTCATCATATAATTCAATACCTTTCTCATATCTTAATAAACCTGGAATCATCATTTTTGCACCATAACAAATTGCATTAATTGCACTATCTTTAACAACAATTCTTTTATAACCAACTAATAAAGTTTCTAATGGCATAATAATTTTTCTTAAATATGATTCATCCCTTGAATTATCATAAACCCATTGAGCATCTAATACATCATGTAATGTAACTAAATTATCATTTTCACTTAAACAACCTGATCTAACTCTTCTTAATTCTTGCATATGACCACCAACTGATAATAACATACCTAAATGAACACATAAAGTTCTCATATAAGTACCTGCTTCACAACTTGCCCAAAATACACCTAAACCTCTTTTATTATCAAATTCAAATAATTTTGAATCATAAATTGTTCTAACTCTTAATTGTCTTTTAACAGCTGAAATTAATGGAGGTCTTTGAAATAATGCACCAGTTAAATTTTCTAAACTTCTTAACATATCTTTTTCATCATCTAATGCACTATGTAATCTAATAATACAAACATATTCTTTACCTGCACCTTGTTGAGATTTAACTAATCTAGTTGCTCTATCAATACAAACAATAAGACAACCTGTAACTTTTGGATCTAAAGTACCTGAATGACCAGTTTTTTCAACTCTTAAAATTCTTTTAATCCAAGCAACAACTTCATGAGATGAAGGATTTGAAGGTTTATCTAAATTAATAATACCTGATTTAATATATTGATCAATTGATCTTTTTAAAGGTGTACAACCTGAAGGAATTGGAGTATAATGGGATGATCTAATAAGTAAATCATCATAATTCTTCAATAATAATGGCCAATCTTTAGCATCATTAGTTGGAGATTCATTTGATGGTGCAATTTGCATATTGTTGAATCGTTGATAAAGCAGTCAATGTGTATAACTTTATAACCTATATACCATTAATGAAAAAAAAATTTTCTTTTTTCCAAAGCAGACTGTAAGAAAAAGCATGAAAAAGCGAATTTTTTTTAAATTTTTTTCAATATTTCGTCACAGTCGTCGCGTCTGTGCCGTCTTCTATTTCTATCATTGTATCTTCTACTGGTATTGTATGGGTAGTAGTAGATGGTGTAATATTTATCACTGGTTTAATAGTAGATGTATTAGATTTATTAGTATCTGTAGTATCAAACAAACTAATAATCATATTAATCATCCCTTTAATAGTACAATAAATCAATATATTAATACTACCAACAATAACACCAAAACATAAAGCAATAATTATTCCATGATAAATTATAACAATTGAATCCAAAAATTCCCAAGATATACTAATTGATAATTGAGGTAATAATGGTACATAAGGTGGTAATAACAGTGACATTATGTGTGTATAATAAGAAGAAAAGAAGGTATATTTTTATAATAAATATATCATGAAAGAAACCCTTAAAAAATTATATAATGAGCCCTCGAGTAGTATAAAAAGGAAGTATTTCCCATGCATTTGGTGGATATTGATATACTTATTATTACTTCTTTTCACTTGTTGCTCCCGTTTCTGCCTTTATCTCTGCCTTATAGAGAATAAAGTCTTGTTAGTGGAGTATATTAAGCGTAATTAGTGTTTTATCGACTTGATACTTCGATTAGTGCAGTAATTATGATCATTATGTCAGATCTCATTATTATTTAATATAAATTAAATTATTATTTAATACTGTCTTACATATACATATTATATATATAAAATAATGTAAACTTATTTATTCAGGACGCATATCACTTCGACGTGGTGCAACTAATGGATGTAATTGACAAAGATATGTAAATGCCCACATTAAAAACATCATTGCTAATGAAAGTGAAACTGTACTTCTCCAAACTGTTTGATCTTGCTTTGGTGCAAATTTCCAAAATGTTGAACCAATTATAATAGTTATAATCATAACACCTAATACCGTATATCCTGACATCGTTGTAGTTGTATAAAGAAAGAACCTAAGAAAAGAAAGAGATTAAAGATAACATCTCATAATAAATTTAAACTATTATTATGCAACCAATTTTTTTTTTCATGTTCTGATAAAATCACCCCTAAAGTAAGGACCACTTTCTTTTAAATAATGACACCATTAGAGGAAGATTTAGCTCTTTTAAATCAATTAGTACAATATGAGACAATATCTGATAATCCATTAACTATTCAAATCAATTCCCTTAATTTAACACTTATATTCCCATCAAATTATCCATTTTATCCACCTTTAATTAATGGTATAATACCTAAATGGACATATTCTGAAACTGATTATTCAAATCCTCAAAATAATAGATTAATACAATTAATATTAAGTACTTTACCCCCACCTATACCTGAAGTGCCTACCAAAAAAAAGGAGAAAGAAGTAATATCAAATACTACTTCATCTCCACCTCCATTACCACTTAATCCATTGATAAATGATGTACAAGAATCATTATACGATACATTACAATCAATGCTTGTTATTAAGACTAAAACATTCCATAAATGTGAATTACCCAATATACCATCTCCACCACCAATAATGGAACCAATAGATATCGATACATCAATACCTGATATTTCAAACCCAGAATTAGTTGATGAATGTAGGAAAATTGCATATAATGATTCAATTTCAATAATTAAATTATTACTTGAATCAAAATCAATTACATTATCACAAGCAACTAAATATACAAGAGAATTTTCTAAAAAATGTCTATAAAAGGTAAGATTTTATAAATTATAAATTATAAATTATTTATAAAATTAATCAAATTATCATCCCAATGAGTTGGGAATGCCATATTTTCACGATGAATAACATATTCACTATCACAATATTCTAAAACATTTTCAATTAAATTTGATTGTAATCCTTTAATTTTATCAATTTCACTCGAATTATAATTACATCTACCACGACCAAATGTAATTGATTCAATTTTACCATCTTTATCCTTTTTACCTAATTTTAATTCAATACATTCTAATTGATTAAAATTACCTTCAATTGATATTATACCAACAGGTAATAAACCACCTCTATTTTTCCTTGTAATTGCTTGGAAACATCCATAATCAACAATTACACTACCTTTAGGTTTTAAACCATGTAATAACCAAAATTGTCGATCTTTAACATGATTAATTGGTTGACCTAAAAATCTTGTATGTAATGGAATATTTTCACTTAAAAGATTTTGTTCTTCAATTTTATTATTTTCATTTAATGATTTTGAATTATCATAAATTGGATTATAATTAACAATTTTCCAAATATTTTCAGGATAGTTGGAATTACATATAATTGTTGTAATACCTGAATTTGTTGCTAAATCAGCTGCAATTAATTTAGTTTCCATACCACCTGTACCAATATTTGAACCTGCACCTGATTTTGTATTAACATTTAATTTACTTAAATCATTAACTAATAATATTTTTTCACTTAATGGATTAACTCTTGGATTATCAGTATATAAACAATCAACATCAGTTAATAAGAAAAGGTAATCAGCATCACACATACCTGCAGTTATTGCACTTAAAGTATCATTATCACCAAATTTAATTTCTTGTGTTGAAATTGTATCATTTTCATTAACAATTGGAATTATATTCATATTTAATAATTCTTGAATTGTATTCTCTGCATTTTTAAATTGACTAAAATCAACAATATCATTTCTAGTAAGTAAAATTTGTGCAGTTTGTTGATTATAATATTTAAATAAATTATCCCATAAGGAAATCAATTTACCTTGACCTAAAGCTGCTAATGCTTGCTTTGCTGCAAGTCTCTTTGGTTTACTTGTTAAATTAGTTTCATTTAATCCCATTGCAATTGCACCACTTGACACTAAAACAATTTTATTACCATTTCTACGTAATTTAACTAATTCTTCAACAATTTTAGTTATATTTGCAACTCTTGGTTCTCTAGTTACATCATCAACAATAGATGATGAACCTAACTTAACAACTATCGTACTCATTTACCCACCGAAAGAAGATTAGTCATAGTAAAGTAGTTAGTTATATCTACTATATATATCATCCGCGTAGTATATATCAAAACTGGACATTGATTACAATATATATAGGAAAGGATTACACATATATACGATAGATATACTACTTGGTAAATAATTGTCTACACATTGGACATAAACCTTTTGAACCTTGTTGATCAAGCCATTTATTAACACAATGATTATGAAATGAATGACCACAATTACCCTTAGTTAATGGACAATTATCACCAGGAAATTTACATTGAGGACATGGTCCATTGAATGAAATACGACAAATTCCACACATTTCATCATTATCGTTACAATTCCATTCCCATGTGTAAACTGGTGATATTGATTGTACTGTTATAATTGCCATAGTTTATTTACATATAAATAAAGAAAGGGTATATAATATATATATCAATAACAATATAATAACAATACCATTATAGTGAGAGACAAAAAAAATTATTTTTTTTTTTTTCATTTCATTTTATAAGACATTTCTTTCATTTTAGACAAAGACAATGAAGAAATTTGATAAGAATAACTCTGTTAAGTTCCAAGTGGTTCATAGATCATTACAGGATTCAAGATATTATGATGATACTGCATCAAAATCTGTTTTAGTTCCTATTCAACAGAAAAATAAGAAAACTTCTAAAAAATTTCAAAGAGAGGAAAATGTTGATTTAAATACATTAGAAAATGAATTAAAGAATAAGAATGAAGGTAAAGCTGCAAGTTATGGTGTTTTATTCGATGATACAGAATATGATTATATGCAACATTTAAAAGATATTGGTACATCTGGTGGTGTTTTCATATCAAAGAAGGACAATGATAAAGAGACACAGAAAAAATCATTAAGTAAATTATTTGGTGATGATATGTTACCATCTGATGAAATTAAATCATATAATTATCAAACACAACAAGATATACCTGATGAAATTAGTGGATTTAAACCTGATCTTAATCCTGATTTAAGAGAGGCATTAATTGCATTAGAGGATGAAAATTATTTAGATGATGAACAAGATATTGATGATATTGACGTTTTCGATGAATTATTGAATGGTAGTAAACAAAATGAAATATCATTAAATGAATATGATGAAAATGCTTATGATGATGGTGATTGGGATTATGATGATTATGATGATTATGAAGGTGGTGATATAAATGAAGGAGGAGAGACTAATTGGGAGAAAGATTTTGCTAAATATAAGAAACAACGTAAAGTTGATGAATTCGATAGTGATAACGAATTCGATAGTGAGGAAGAGGAAGAAGAGGAGGAGGAAGAAGAAGAAGAAGATAAGTTTGGAGAATTACCTGATATTCAAGGTAAGAAATTAAAATCATCCAATACTAAAGCATCAAAGAAGAAAGCAAAGAGAAAGAAAGGTGCAACAACAGATACATCATCATATTCAATGTCATCATCAGCATTATGTAGAACTGAACAAATGACTATTATAGATGATAAATTTGATGTATTAAAGGAACAATATGAGAGAGGTGATGAAAGTGAAGAAGAAGATTATCAACCATTTGATTTAAGTCAAGAAAGAGATGATTTTATGGAATTAGTTGATGATTTCCTTGATAATTATCAATTAGAGAAACGTGGTAAAAGGGTCGTTAAAAAGAATGAAGAGATGGAAAGATACAGAATTGCAGCAATGTCAGTTACTAAGGATAACAGTCGTATTAAGAATAGAAACATTAAGAAAGACTCTTCACTTGTAGATAAACTTGATAATATGAAGATATAGTAAGTATTATTATGTAATCAAAGTGAAAAATTTATTTTTTTTTCCAAATTTTTTTTATTTTACTGTCTTTAGCTAGTAACTGCTTCTTTTTTGTAGAGTAAAGAGACATGGCTAGGGGATCTGGTAAGATGCTAGGAGAGAAACTTATGGACAAATTGAATCGTCCTAAAGTTGCAGATTATGATATAGAAAATGCTGATTTTGTAGATAAAAATAATGGAAAGGATTTCAATGGTAGTGATGATGGTAGTGATGATGATGATGATGATGATGAGAATGAGAATGAGAAGGATAATCATCTAAGAGATCATTATGTATCTGTTGGTAAGAGTAGTATTAGATCAGATGTTCTTGGTGGAAAGTATACTGGTTCTAAAGTTGGTAGAAATGAAGTTTTCGAGAATACGGAAGATAATGAAAGTGAAAGTGATGAAGGTATAGATATTGATGATAGTGAAGATGATGAAAATGTTAAAGAAGCAGAAGATGATGATGAAGATGAAGAATCAGACCCTGAGGAAGAAGAATTTCAAGGATTTGATGATGAAACTAATTATCAATCTGATGAAGATACTTATAAAAGAGAAAAAATTGAAAAATTACTTGAAAGTGAAAAACAACAGATTATTAGCAGACTTTCAACATCTGCTAAATCTGATGCAGTTAAAGGTTATACAATTCTTAAACAAAGTGCTCAATATGACAGAATTTTAGATTCAAGAATTAAATTACAAAAAGCTATTGTTTCATCAAATAATTTACCAATTAATTATAATTCCTATCAAACAGTTAAAACTAATCAATCTGATAAAATAATTGATTCAATTGAGGATAAGTTATTTACATTAATTGAAAGATCAACTAATATAAGAGCAAATCAGTTACAAAAGGATAGTTTAATTAAAAATAAAATTGATATTAAATTATCCAAAAAGAGAAAATTATCAGATTATCTTGAAGCAAATAAAAAAATTGATGATATAATGGTACCAATAACTAAATCTGTTTTAAATAAATGGTCAAATAGAGTTCAATCAGCTTCAGGTATTGGTGCATTAAATCAGGGTAAATTCTCTGTTATTAATCAATCTGTTTGGTCTCAAGTTAATAATCAGTTATCTGATTTAGAGAGATTTGTTAAAAAGACTAAAATTAATCGTCGAAATGCAACTCCAATTGGATATACTGAAGAAGAGGAGAAAGATAACAATGATGATGATTCAGGTGAAGAGTCTGATGAAGAACAACAAACTGCAGGTTTGAGTAATATTGATAAAAGTTTACAAATCAATCCATATATTTTCGATGATGATGATTTTTATAAATTATTATTAAATGATATGATTAATAAAAAACTTGATCAAAAGCAAGCAAGTAATTCAGCAATTTTAATGTTATCAAAAAATAAAATGCAAAAAAATTATGATAGAATGGCAACAAAGGGAAGGAAATTAAAATATACAGTTCAAGAACCAATTGCACAATTTGATATACCAAGAAGAAAATATTATTCATGGAATGATGATCAAATTGATGAATTATTTGCAGGTTTATTTGGTGTTAAATTTAATATGAATGATTCTGATGATGATAATGATAATGATAATAATGTAGATGAAGATCAACAAGAGGATATATCTGCATTAAAGCAATCTGGTCTTAAATTATTCGGTTAGTCCATATATATAATACTTATATACATTTATAATACATTACATTCTCTTTGTATAAAAGAAACTTATTAGAAATAGATATAAATTCATAGTAAAAAATTACATGATGATTCCGCATCCATTATATATACTGATACTGAATGATATATACTTAGGATATATGGACCTTCTTTTGAGACATTCTCTATATCCAATGACTGATGAATCACTTGGTAATGACATTGATACCCTTATATCATATTCTACAGACACCCCTTATCAATTGATTGATTTATTAAAGGAAACACCCATTGCATTAACTGAATCAACAGATTCTTACATTACCTGTATTCAATCATGGGAACTTAATTTATATATCGGTACAAATCAAGGTGAAATCATTCATCTATATAAAATTGATGATGAATTAGGATACATTCAAATATCTAAACAAAAGTTTGGATCTTCCTCTTCAGTGTCTAAACCAATTAAGAAAATTTTATTATTACCTGAAATTTCAATTGCTTTAATTCATTGTGGTACTTCAATGAGTGGATATATTTTACCTGAATTATCACCTGCTAATATTGGTAAGGCTAAAGATGTGATGGATATATCAGTTGATTGGAAATATTTTACCTTGGATAAGAAAGAAAATAATTATATCGTTAAAAGGGAAGAATATTATGGTGATTCATTTATTAATATTACATTATTCACTAAGAAAGCTATTAGATTATTAAGAATATTTCATGATAGTATAAGATTACATAAAGAATTGGAATTTAGTGATGTCATTAAAGGGATCCAATTAGGAGATTTTGCAATTGTATCAAATGGTAAAGATTACGATTTAATTAATGTTTCAAAATCTCAAAAACTTCCATTATTCCCAGTATCAACATCGAGTAATGAAAATGTTATCATTAAACCAATTATTGAATATATTGATAAAAATGAAGTATTACTTATAAGTGGTGGATTAAATTTAGATGAACCTGCAATGGGGATGTTTGTTAATCTAAATGGTGATGTTATTAGAGGTACTTTAATTTTCGATTATTACCCTAGTTCAATATCTGTTCAATTACCTTATATTATAGCAATTATTAAAAATGAGATTCAAATATTTTCAATATATGATCAAACAAAATTACAGACAATAACTATAAATAATGAAGATATCAAATTAAACACAGGTTTAACTTGTAAAATATTTCGAATAGATGATAATGAATTAACTTCTAAGATAACTCTTGCACCAATAGTTTCAACTATGACTAATGAAGAAATTGAAAAAATAGCAATTGAATCAGATAATGCATTAAAGAAATCATTTTGTACATCATCATGTTTATTATATGATTTCAGTGGAAAGGTTTTCAAAATATTGAAACCAATATCTGAAATTGATAGATGGTTGCAGTTGTATAGTAAATCTAATTCAAATAATGCACAAAATATTTATGATAAATTAGTTGGGGAATTTACTACAAATAATAAAAGTATATTTTTAATAACTTTAATGGCATTATTTAGTTTAAAATATCAATTATTTGATCAAGCATTTGAAGTTTGGGTATCTAATTTCAAACATTTAGACCCAAGATTAATGATTTATATCTTCACTAAGGAATCAGAATTTTCAAATGGAATTTTCGGTTCAGTTTGGACTTTCCAATGTTTATTCGAATTTGTTGAGGAATTAAAGAAGTTGGAAAAGAATATTGAAATGAATGATTTTTTTAAATTATACCTTAATACATGTTTAACTGTTGAATTTAAGAATGAAAATGATTTAATTAAGAAAAGTATTGAAGTTACATTAGTTAAAAATGCAATTATAAATAAAGAGGATTTAGAGCCAATAATACATGAAATTAAACATTCATCCAATGAAGTAATTGAAATATTATTATTAAATAAAAAATATTATATCCTTTCTAAGTTATATACACAATTGAAAAATCATAGACAATGGTTATATTATTGGAAAGGACTTATTGATGGAACTTTTAAAGATGAAGAATTTAATTCAGTTTTTTCAGATATTAATAATGCTTTACAAGTATTGGTTAATTATATTTATAATAATTGTATTGAAGATAATGAAATAGTTGAAAGGTATGCGGCATGGTTATTAAATAATTATCCTAAATATGGGTTAAATTTAATAACGGAGGAGAAGATTAATCATTTAAATATTAATTATATGAAAGTCATCAATTCAATAAATAACAATGATAAATTGAATACAAAAGAAAAGAATGAATTACAATTACAATACCTGGAATATATTGTTGAAATTAAATGTGAGAAACAATTTATTGGAGATTTAATACTGATTTATTTGAAAATTATAATATTTAATTATGAAAATGATTCAAAAGTTGAAAAAAATTTGAATAAATCAATAATTGAATATAAGGAGAAATCAATCCCCAAACTTAGTATTTACAAATATTGGAATATTATTAAAAACCTTGATTTTAAAGGATCACCGCTTGTTGGATACCATGATAAATTATATACATTATTACATAATATGAATCGTGATATGAAATCTATTTTAACTCAACAATCAATTATTGGTGTATGTAAGGAATTAATTAATAAAGATGGTGCATTGAATAAACTTCCATTGATTACTATTATGATTTATTTTAAATCTACTGAATATGAAGAAATAGTTGATTATTTAATACAATTAAAAGATTATTCAACTGTTGAGAAATTTGCTGCTGAATTAGAATTACCTAGAATAGAGGAGAATACTTTGAAAAGTGTTGATATGAAAAATAAAACTACATCATTACTTAATGATGATTTAGAAACTAACATAAATGAAAATAATCATGATAAGAAAAAAACAACTGAAATATTATTAAAGAAAATATTCGATGCATACCTTAAATCCAATGAAACCAAATTAATTGATAATTTTCTGAATAAATATGATTTACTTAATGATTCAACAGATGTAAATGCAACAACAATGGAAAGAATGGATAATTTTATTGAAATTATAAATAAAGTACCTGATAATTTCCCAATTGATAGAATGAAGAATTTTTTATTAAGGAATCTAATTGAATTTAAAGATTATCA
This sequence comes from Pichia eremophila, assembly GCA_030579415.1. Classification (NCBI taxonomy): domain Eukaryota; kingdom Fungi; phylum Ascomycota; class Pichiomycetes; order Pichiales; family Pichiaceae; genus Pichia; species Pichia eremophila. The sequence goes on along the minus strand of JAKTQW010000004.1, from coordinate 175,727 downwards.
AGATCAAAGAAATATTAAAACTGCTTTGATAGAGGTGGATTTAAATAGATTTGTTAAATTACATGATCTTTTAAGTAAAAATGATGAAAATAGTATAGAATAATTTGTGTACATTATAATAAATTAATAGATGTAAGTATTAATAGCTTTTTCTTGTATTTCCTAACCCATTACTCTATTAATCTGGATAATATTCCTAAACACTACGCATTCTTCCCAAAAGTGAGATTTTAACAAAGAAATAAAATCATTGATAAACCTTATTCAATTTCAGCTTTTCTTTGATTTTATTAACTCTATCACTAAATAATACTCTTATTAACATCATGCAAGTGTTAATATGACGTGAATAGCCGCCCTGGCGGCCAAGTAATTTTATCCACCAATGACAAGAAAACCTAGCAATAAAAACCCTTAACAGAAGATCCCTTGGCCCAGTTGGTTAAGGCGTGGTGCTAATAACGCCAAGATCAGCAGTTCGATCCTGCTAGGGATCATTTTTTTTGCTATTTTCACTATTGCATTGGCTTTTATACTCACTACATGAATTTTCAATAGATTCTATAAAATCAACAACATGCAAGAGTATAAGAGTTTATTAAATAGGTTTTCCCCATTTTTTTTACAGCATAACATACATAATATATCAACCTCCCAACATGCCAAAACGCAGATTTTATTTCCATCTTTTGGAAATGACAATTGTTCAAATGTTAAAAGCACAGGGATTTGATAAAGCTGCAAATAATAGAATTATTGAAATTTTCACTGATATTGCAATTAGATATATTGATTTATTAGTTAAAACAATTGTTAAATATATGGAATTACGAGGAGATTATCACCCTAATATAAAAGATTTAAGTAGAACATTTTTAGAATTAGGAGTTTTCACACCAAATAAGAAATTAGATAAAAATAGTAAAAATCCTGTAACATTAAAAGGAATTGATAATTTTGAGAAATGGTTTAATAGTGAAATAAATGAACGTATGAGAGAAGTTGGTAGACCAAATAGAGAATTTTTAGAGGAACGTAAAAAATCTAAAATTGATGCATTAAATGTTAATTCCAAAATGGATAGTTTAACGAAAGCATTAGATGAACAATCAAAACAAGCACAATTATTAAATCCAACAATGCCATATTTACCATCACCATCACAAATGAATAAATTAACACCGACTGCTCAACCTTTTCTACAATTTAGTTCATTATCTGGTAATAATAATAACCCTAACAATAATAATAATAATAATAATGATGATGATCATTTAGAGGAAGACGATTATGAAATTCCTCAAAGTGCAATTGAGGAAGATTGGATTCAATATTTAATAAGAGATCAAATTCAATCATACCTTTTAACACAAAAACATAATGCAAGACAAACTAATTCAAATGGAGGAGTTGCTGTAACGAGTGCAAATTCAAATTTAACAAGTGCATCAAATAATAAAAATGCTGAAACTAATAATATTAAACCATCATTATTTGAAGGTACAGTTTTAGAAAATTATATACCAAATGATTTACAAAAAGTTATTCATGATGATCGTAAAAATGATAATAATAATAATAATAATTTCATTATTGCAGGTCCAATTTCAGAAAAATTATTACATACATTCCCATATTATAAAAGTGATGATGAAAATGACGATAGTGATAGTGATAGTGATAATGATAATGATTATAATATGAATGATTTTAATGAAATTAATAGGAATAATAATAATAATGATAATAATAATGGTAATAATAATGATATAAATATGGAAAATAATAATGATAATAATTACAACAATACTAATTCAGGTTTAGCAGCTTATGATTATTATGAACATCATAAATTATATGATGATGAAATGGAAGATCTAGATCTTTATGGTCAAGGAGATGATGCAACATCAAATGATTTAAACTTATTTGGATAATTAATTAAATCAACATTCCAAATGATTTTTGTTAGAAATAAAATAAAACTTTACTAATTAGTACGTATAAAATAGTTTTTGTATAGAAAAGAAATTTAAGAAAAAAAAACAAATAAAAACAAAACATTGTAGATTATGATAATTTTAATATGAATCTATAAAAGAAAAGACAAGTTCTCCCAGGGATTAAAACTTCTTCTTAGATTTAAATTTTGGTTGTGATTTACCAATTCTACCACCTTTACTCTTAAATCCATTCTTTGGTTTATCACCCTTTGATTCATCATCAGAATTCCAATCAATTTCATCGGCTGGATTACCAGTTTTCTTCCATTTAAGTTTATTCTTTTGACCTCTAACTGGTCCTTGTTTAACAGCTTCAACATATGCATTTAATGAATTTTTATTTGATAAAATATCATCATTTTCATTTTCATTAATAACTAATTTACCATTCTTTGTCTTAAAACCTGTTAATTTTTCAACATTCTTCTTAGTAAATTTCTTTGGTCTTGAAGTTGAAATATGTGAAAGTGCCTTTTCATCTAATAAATCAAGTGGTGCATCCTTTGATTCAGAAATGAAACGATCTTGTGGTTTCTTTGATTTATTAGATTTCTTATTATTGTTGGATTTGGTTGTTTCCTCTACTTCATCATCTGAATCATCAGAATCAGAATCTTCATATAATGCTTTATCATATGCTGAGAGTCTTGAAGTTTTATTACCTGATGCATTTGTATCAGTATTTTCTTCATTTGAAGCTGATGCTTTTGTACGTTTTGCCTTATTTTTAGCCTTTCTAATACCATTAATAATTTTTTTATCTTCTTCAGGAATATAATTATCAACTACATCAAAACCAAATCTTCTAATTAATCTTTCAATTAAATGTTTAATCTTTGATTTAAAATGATTTTTATGATTTGTATTAATTAATAAAAATTCAGTTAATAAACCCTTTAATTCAGGTAAAACTTCTTCTTCAGGTAATGATAAAATTGCAACTTTCATAAAACCTAAAGTTGGTTTAATAACTTCTCTATTATTTTGATGTAAGAAAACTTCAACAAATTGCATTAATTCCTTCTGATAAGAAATTTCTAAATCATTATGAAATTCATAAAAAATACATGATAATGCAGTAATTGCTGCACTTCTTTGATGAGGATTTTCAGGACCTGCAGCTGCACAACACATTAAGAATAATTCTTGAATAGAAGCTTGAGAATCTGGAATTTCAGCATCAATTAAAGTATTTTTAACAATTTCACCTTGACATTCTTTAAATTTATTACCAATTTGAATTAATAATGCAAATGATGTAGTTCTTGTTTTTTCATTTGCACTTCTAGTTGAATCAATAACTTCAGATAAAATACCTGTAATATAATGTAATGAATCCTTTGGTAATAATTTAATTAATTTTTCTAAACCTTCTAATCTTTGAGCTCTTGCAGATGGTAAAGTAATAGTTGAAGTTTCAATGAAAACTTGCATAATATTAGGAATTAAAGGTATAATAGTTGATGAATTTGATTCATTATCATCATTATCTTCTAATAATTTAGAAATAATACGATAAGACCTTTTTTGAATTTGAGAATTTTCTATACGAACAGTTTCATTGAAAATCGTTAATAATGCATTATGAGAATCTGATGGAATATATTTAGTCATCATAACGATTAAATCCATCATTGTAACAGATAATTTTGGAATTGAATTTCTAGCACTTGAAGTTTTAGAATTATCTTCCTTTGTTAATGTACCATCCTTTAATTCATCATCTAAAGCTTTTCTTAATAATGTACAAACTTTATTAAAAGTTGCAACCATATCATCCATTGATGAAATTGTGAAATAAGCTTCAATTGCTTCTGCAACATAATTTCTTTGATCCATTGGAATTTGAGTGAAAACATTAAATAAAACTGATAATAATTTATTTGCCTTAGTTTTTGATAAATAATCTAAATCAGATTTTGCCTTTGATGAAGGGAATTGTTGATCAAGTATAACATCAGTTTCCTCATTAGTTGCATTTGCACGTTCTCTTTCAGTTATAACTAAATTTTTCAATGCATTACAAATAACTGGTCTTAAATGAACTTCATCATATAATAAACCTGATAATTTAGCAGCAAAATCATCAGAAAATGCAGTTTGTAAATCAGTTGGTAAATAGCAGAAATATGGTAATAATGACCAAATTTGATCAACAATTGTTTGAAAGATTTTAATATTAACTGATTCATTATTATTTGATGATGCAATTTTATTATTGAAGAATTCAATAATTGGTAAAATATTATTAATATAATAGTTTAATTCAGACATTGAAACATTATCTCTTAAAAGTGGTAAAAGCCAAGCTCTACCAATTTTTTTGGAATCAGTTAAATTCAATGGTAAAACATTTAAAACAATTTCAGGACCAATTGAAGAGATTGCACTTGCGATAACTTTTTCTGAAATTTCATTTAATTCAAAACCTTCTTGTTCATTTGATCTCCAATTACCAATTAATTCTAAATGTGATAAAAAATGAGGATTAGCTCTTTTTCTTAATTTAACAAATAAAGCAGATATAACCTCACAAACATCATTAGCAGAATGTCTATATCTAACAGTTAAATAATCAGTTGTTGCCTTTGCAATTTCTTCAATAACTTTATCAACTTTACCGTATAATTCTTCATTAACAATTGGTGGTAATAATAAATCTTTATCATTTATACCATCAACAATAATTGCAATTAAACATTGAGATGCACTTTCAGTTATATTTGAATTTTCACTTAAGAAATAAGAACCAACAGATTTAAAAATAGTTGGTAATTTAAGTAAAATTTCTAATGAATTAATATTTGAAGAAAATGATGAAATTGCCTTTGCAATAACAGCTAACCAGGAAGGAGCTAAATGAGGATCATTTAATGAAGGTTTTAAATCGAAAATAATATCTAAAACTTGTATAAATTTAGTTGAATCAATTTCATTAGTCATTGATTTAAACATACCTTCAAAAGCAGCAAATGCTGAAGAGATTAAGAATTGATCAGCACTTTTACAAATTTCTAAAAGAATATCACATAATGGAGTAATTTGCTTTAATGGCCAAGAATTTGATGATGTAATTAAAGTAATTAATTGTAAACTATGTATAATTGAAGGATTTGCAGATGATTCATTTGAATCTTTTGATTGTTTTGATTTAGTAATTGATTTATCATTAATAAGAGTAATTAAATTATTAAGAGCAAATTCACTTGCATAATTAGCAGCTGGATGATCTTTTTTAACATTATGATTAGGATTTTTCTTTAAAATGTTAACAATTGCTTCTTGAGCTCTTTTTCTAACTTTTGGTCTTGGATCAAGAGATAAATCTAAGAGTGCAGATAAAGCTCTCTTTGGAGAAATTTTATAATTATTTGAATTATTCCAAGATTTCCAATCTTGAGCTAATAAAAGTGATTCTAAAAATCCAATAGATGATCTAATTAATGGAGCATCAGCATTTTCATTAGTTAAAGCTGGAGCAATTCTAACTAAAATATCAGAGAATTTAGAATTTAATAATTTTGGAGGAGTATATTGAGATATTAAATCTAAGAAATATAAAGCACAAGTAGCTAAGGGTAAATCATTAATTTCATTATTAATACAACATTGATCTAATAAAGTTAAAAATGAAATAAAATAAGTAATTGGAGTTGCAGATTGATTTTGTTGTTTTAAATTATCTTCAATTGTAGTTAAAACTAATGCTAATTTTTTTTGATTTTCTAATTTAGAATTGATTTGACTTCTAATTTTCGCCAATTTATCATCCATATCCATAATGGCAATCAAATGATCAGTCTTTGCATCATCCATAGTACTCATATTGCCTACCAAAGGTGGAAAAACTAGCTAAAAAAGTAACTACTTTACTTAAAACAAGTGAAAAATTCTTATATTCTTACAAAAATAAAAATAAAAAAAAAATTTTTTTTACTTCCTCTTTTGGTGTACGGTGTCTCATTTTTTAACATGTTGGAATTTCCATTATTCAATTTGGACATCTTTTACATAGAGTATATAACCTACTTTTTACATCTTTCAATAGACAATGAAGGGATTAGTTAGAATTAGATTGGTTAGAAAAGGTAGAACTCGTCAACCAGTATATAACATTGCAGTTGGTAAAAAGAGAGGGAAATTACAAGGTTTACCAATAGAAGTTATTGGTACCTATAATCCTGTACCGACTCCAATAACACCTGAAATGTCATCAAGGGGTGTTATTCCAATTAAAGATATTAAATTAGATTTTGATAGAGCTAAATATTGGATATCCGTTGGTGCACAACCAAGTGATACAGTTGCTTTCTTATTGAAAAAGGCAGGTATACTTCATGATCAATGGCCAAGTCCATCAAAGGCAGCTAAAGTTGTTAAAAGAGAAGAAATTTCAACTTCTGGTAAAGAATTTGCTCAATAGAGTAAATGATACTACACTGTACATAATAAACTATTATATAAATAAATAAGGTCTATCATTCCAAAAACTTTCCTTTATTAAATCACAGTGATATTTATTAATACTACTCTTCTTAGATCTTTTCAATATACGTTGTAAATTATCCATTGTTGGATTCTCTCTATACTTACCTATTGGGAAATCATTAATTTCTCGTACATATACTGTACCCTTTTTAAATATTTCAGGTTCATTATTATAATTAATTCCAAATTCTTTAAATAAAATTTCATTCTTATCACTACTTAATGTACCAATTAATCTATTCTCAGCTTCTTGAGTTGTCATACCACCTTTAAGTACTAACATCCAAAATGTTGTATTGTATAAATTATTTATATGACAATCCACCTGTCTCCATGAAAAATAATCAATAATATTTTCTCTATTGGGGTAAACAACAGCTCTTGCATCAAAAGTTGGTAATCTATCAATTTTAAGTTGATTATCAATTGAATTATTTTCATTCCAATAAAATTGATAATAAGAACTGAAAAATGATGCAAATGTTGTAATTAATTTAAATTCTCTTCTCTCAAATAATTCACAATTCTTCTTTAAAAGGAATGAATATTCATCAGAATCTCCATATGCCATAATTATATCAGGAAATGTTTCCATCATTTTCATTGCTGATAAATTAATTATGTTTAATGCATTTATATCATTAGGTTTTTCAAATTTATAAAAATCTGAAAATTTATGAAATCCTTTACCATCAACTCTAATAATTATATGTGTTTGTGGTAATAATATATTTTCACGTTCAAAACTCTTAACATATTCAAACCTTGAATTAGCCATCTTTGTCTATATACTTCATAATGGAATGGACTTTACATCGTTAAGATAGTGAAAAATTTCATAATACTACTACAACGCGGTGTTACTTACTTCTATAATATAGAATAATTTATTATTATTAAAAATACATGTTACACAAATTTTAACTATTATTTTCACCAAATAAATCATTTGAACCATCAAGATTCTCATATGGAGTTTCACTATTATATTTTTCCATAATTAATGAATGACTATCCCTTAAAAATTGTAATTGTTTTGGTAATTCAACATTACAAAAATTTTCTAGATTATTTTTTTCAAAAACTGTAAATTTCATCTTTTGTTTACATAATGATGCATCAGCAATTTCCCATAAACTTAATTCTAAATCAATTGAACCTCTTGGGAAATCTTCACCTAAAATTCTACGTCTTCTATTAATAATTTCCCCGTCTTCTCTAACAAACATTTTCTTTTCATTAATTAAAAAAAATGGATCAAATTTTGGATCATGACAATGATAAAACATTGGAACTGAATCAACAATTTTATCACCTTCATAAAAATATTTTGCATAATCATATTTAAAATGATTTTTCTTAATTTTCATATCATGATTAATTCTTTTCTTAATTCTTAAAACATTTTTATAATCAACTAATGGATCATATTGAATAATTGCACCATGTTCAAATGTATCAAGATGATTATAAAATCCATGACATTTATCAGCTCTTTTATAAACTTGATAATATGGTAATCCAAAATATGTTGCAGCTGCAACAAATGTTTCCTTATCACCTTCACCTGCACCACCTTGTGATAATAATGGATGATAACCATATGGACCATCAAAATTATAATATAATGCCAAAAGTAAAGTTTTAAAATGAATATTTTTATTTAATAACATTTCACCAGATTCTGTTGACCAATCCATTAATGTATTTTTCCTATCATGTAAATTATAATCTTCTTTAATATCAATTTCATTTTTAGGTTTATCACCTGTTAAATTAATTTTTTCAATATCAGTGAAAACATCATTAATAAAACGAATTGGTGGACCTGAAATATCTAAACCTGCAATTTTATAATAAATTGGTGATGTTGTTCTTCTCCAAAAATCAGGCCATGTAATCATATTATATTTTTTATATAAATCACTTTTAAATAAAGGTTCAGGATTTGAAACAGCATAAGAATCTGAATCTAATAAGAAAATATTTTCAAAACTTGATGCTAATAATGCAAGTGATTTTAATTGATAACCTGTAAAATTTAATTTTTTCATAATTTTCTTACCGAAAACATTTTCCATTGAAACACATTTTGCATTAAGTGAAGGTAATAAATCTTCACAAAGAAATTTTTCATAATCATCACTTGTTGGTAATATAACTTCAACAGGTAAAACTGCACCAACATTTCTTAATGATTTAACAGCAAGGTATGAATACCATGAATATTTACCACCACCAACAATAGCATAACCATCACCTTTATAAAATTTAGGTGTAAAATTTGGAATTTGATCAATAATTCTCTTATGTTTTATAGTTAAATCTTTAACAAAATTATCAGGGAAATCAAAAAATTCTGCTAATCTATTTTCACTTAATAAATCAATTTCACTATCGAAAAAATGAACAACATCAATAAAAGGTTTACCATGTTCATCTAATTTCATTCTTCTCTTTAATGGATATTTTAATTTATTAATATTTAATAAATTAAAAAATTTTGAAAAAAATTCATGAATTATTGAATCTCCATTAAGAAATGAATCAATTGGAATTGAATTAATTTGTTCAATTTCCTCTCTTGAATAATCATATAATGGTTTACTATCATCATAATTTTCTAAAATTAAATCATTTGATCCTATATTATTATTACTCTCATCTAATGAATTTAAATAATAATTAGCATTTGATTTTAGATCATCTATATATTTGCTGTTATTATTAGATATGAGAAGTGTTGAAATGATTATTAATGATAAGATAAAGAGTAGTAATACTCTAGATCTCCTTATAACCATTGCCATTGTGTAGATAAGCTACTATCAAATAAAACAATTACAGTTTAAGGTACAGAAACTTCAATGGAAACCATCTGTTTTGATCCAAAGTTGAAGAAAATGAAAAACTTTAAAAAAAAATGGAAAATCGCGACTTTCCTTCTTGTTAATATAGTGGAACACGCTTTTTATTGTGGATTTTTCATGATTATTCTGTATTGTATATATATATATATGATGATTGGCTTTTTTTATTTATTTCCTTTTTATTTCCTATCTACACACAATGTCTTCCTCTTATTCAGGAGTATTTGGTAAGAATGTCTCCAATGCACCCCGTTTTAGAATTTATTCTATAATTGTAGGTCTATTTTTAGGTTATTTATTATTTTCAATTAATCAATTATCTTCATCAGAGACTTCAAAGGCAATTACTAATTTTTATAGATTTAATCCTCATACAAGAGGTGCAAATCCTTATAATTATAAAACTACATTGGATAGATTATCTACATATTTCCCATATGATGCATCTCCAAGAAGAATTGATAAAAATATTGTTCAAATGTGGAAAGTACCTGCAAGTGATCCAGATTTCCCAAATAGAGATTTAATTTCACTTTGGAAAAATGAAAATCCAACTTATAAATATAATTTATATACAGATTCTGAAATTCATGATATTTTAGTAACTCATTTTGCAAATACTGTACCTGAAGTTGTTGAAGCTTTTGATTTAATGCCAAATAAAATTATTCAATCTGATTTTTCAAGATATTTACTTATTTTCTTATTTGGTGGTGTTTATTCTGATATTGATACTAAATTAGAGAAACCTGTTGATACTTGGTTTGATTCTGATAGAAATGTTGGATTTGTTGTTGCAGTTGAAGAAGATATGAATGTTGAAAATTGGGAACATTATATGACTAGAAGATTACAATTTGAACAATGGACATTTAAGGCAAAGGCAAGACATCCAATTTTAAAAAAATTAATTGCAAAAATTGTTGAAACAACTTTTAATGCAGCTAAAAATAATAAATTACAAGCTTATTATAAAGATTTTAAAGGTGTTGATAAATGTTCATCAATTGATATAATGGAATGGACTGGACCAGTTGTTTGGACTGATACAATTTATGGTCATTTAAATTCTTTAGATAATCCAACAATTGTTGATATTGATTCAAATAGATATTTTCAAGGTGAATTATATGGTCCTGAACCTCAACCAAATGAAATGATTTCATGGAAATTTTTTACAGGTTTATCAGCTCCTGTTATGGTTGATGATGTTGTCATTTATCCAAAATTTTCATTTAGAGAAGATCCTGAACATAATTGTGGTAAATATTGTTATGTTTGGCATCAATTTGGTGGTTCTTGGAAAAATAATGGTAAAGGTGAAATTAAACCTGGTGAGGAAGGTTATGTTCCTGAGGAAGATGATCAACAACCTGTTGAAATGAGAAAAAGATTCTTTAATGAAGATGATGATGAAATTACAAATGATTGTAATTTCCCTTATACTCCATTATAAGTTTATTTATATTTATATTCATATTCATATTCATATATTTATATCTTTTATTATAGCATGTATACTGAGTGTACATAAACAAACAATCCCACATTTATGAAAAGTGTGTAGACGCGACTATACAATAATAATAATAACTCTGTACACCACAATACCATACCATCTCTATATTCTCAAATTTTTCACTTTCCATTAAGATTGACATTTTTCAATATTGAATATCTTATATATAAGGGTAGTATATAGTAGATATTATATATTTTTATCAATACTATCTATAGACAATGTCTCTTATATTTAAAAGAGCTCAGAGTAGTATCTCTAATGCTACTACTGCTTTAAATGAACTTAAATCTTCAAAACAATTAATTTCACCATCAGTTATTCCTTATATAAATTCAAATGCTCCAATTACTTTCCGTGATAATGAAAGTAAACGTCAACGTCGTCGTTTATTAGAGAGACCAGGTTTAATTGGTATTAAAAGAGGTATGACATGTTTTTTCGATAATCAAGGTCGTCGTTTACCTGCAACAGTTTTAGAAATTGTTCAAAATGAAGTTACATTTACGAGGAATGTAAATAAAGAAGGTATTAATTCAATTCAAATTGGTGCAGGTTATCAAAAACCTCAAAATGTTACAAGATCAATGTTAGGTCATTTTAGAAATGCAAAAGTTTCACCAAAACAATATTTATCAGATTTTGAAATTTTAAATGAAGAAAATTTATTACCATTAGGTACAGAATTAAAGGCAGATCATTTTAAAATTGGTCAATTTGTTGATGTTATAAGTGTTACTAAAGGTAAAGGTATGGCAGGTGTTATGAAAAGATGGGGATTTGGAGGTGGTAATGCATCTCATGGTGCATCAAAATCTCATAGATCAGCTGGTTCAACAGGTCAAAATACTACACCTGCAAGAGTTTTACCTGGTAAAAAAATGGCAGGTAGATTAGGTAATGAAAGAAATACAATATTTAATTTAGAAGTTTTAGATTGTAATGCAGATAATGGTTATATTTTAGTTAAAGGTTGTGTTAGTGGTAGTAAAGGTTCATTTGTTGAAATTAGGGATGCTTTAAAGAAATATGGTAAACATCTTATCAATTTAAATAAATAATTATATAGATAAGTATATAGTATAGTGTAGATACTAATCATGTAAATAAAAATAAAATAAATTTTCTATTTGACCGAGCCCCACAAATTATTTTATCATCATAAAAACCCCCACATTATTGTAGAATGAGTATAAATAGTAATGAATATCCAGAATATGGTAAATAATGGAATACTTTTATAAATAACAATGACATTAGAGTATAATATTAACGGTCCAATCTTTGAAATTCATATAAATAATCCAAATTCACTGAATTCATTCACAATTCCAGAATTTGTTGAATTAGCTGATTTATTTGATAAGGCAGATAATGAAAATTCAACTTCAATTACATTATTAACATCAACTGGTAAATTTTTTTCAACTGGTGCAAATATTAAATATGTCTCTAAATTGGTTAATAAATCAAAATTACAATATTTTAATGAAATTTCATCAAAACATATTTACCTTGTTCATAGAATTTTAAATCATAAAAAATTAATAATTGTTGCATTAAATGGTCCAGTTATTGGATTAACTGCTGCTTTAGTTTGTTTAATGGATATTGTTTATGCAAGAGAAGATTCAAATATTGATAATAATTGTTATATTCAATTCCCATTCTCAAGTATTGGACTTATTAATGAATGTGGTGTATCTGCTTCATTACCTTATAGATTAGGTTTAACAACAAGTTTACAAGCTGTATGTTTAGCTGAAAGAATACCACTTGATAATTTAATTAAAAATGGACTTGTTTCTAAAACTTTTAAAACTGATTCAGTTGAAAATTTTAATAAATCAGTAATTGAAGATTTATTAAAATTATCTAAAAATTTATCATTTGATTCAATTTTTGAGAATAAAAAATTAATTAAATTACAATTTTATGATCAAGTTAATTTACAAATTGTAAATGAAAGTATGAATGGATTATCAAGATGGGTTGATGAAAGACCTCAAAATGCATTTAAGGCAATGGCTTTGAAAAGTAAAAATTCAAAAGGTAAGTTGTAATAAAAAATTATAATACGAATTGTATAAATTTATTGAAAAAAATAAAAAAAAATAAACAGCTAATTAGTTGATGCGAGGTTTGAACTCGCGACCTTCCCCGTGTAAAGGGGACGTCGTAACCACTAGACCAAACAACTAGTTATATTAGTGTTTTATATGTTTCAATTCTTGTAGTGAAGATGCAAATTTCTAATCGTTTTAGAAGCAAGAAAAATGATTGTAAATTCATAATTACAACAAGCTTTATAAAAGATACATAGTTGTTGTTCAAATATGAAAAATTTAGTTATTATTAGAGCTAAAAAAGGGTGAAAAGGTTAGGAAATAATCTATAAGAAATAATTTACATTTTTCAGTATGTGAAGATATATTGAATTGGTGAAGCATGAATAATAAGTATTAGTAAAGGGTTTTAAATAAATTATCAACTTTAGGAGAGGTTGGGTAAGAAATTGGGTGTTTATGATAAAAATGAAAAGTAATTAAAAATAAAAGAATAAGTGAACTGGGTAAAATGAAAAAGGATTTGTAGTTATTGTTACTTTGTTATTATAAAAGATAAAGATTAGATAGAAAAAATTCAATAATCAAAGTAATGTATCATTTAATGAATACGAGATTAATACTTCCCCCTCTATTAATAAAAAGGGCAACTCCTAAAAAGTGGAAAAGTGGTAAATTTGTTGTATAAAAAGAGCAGTGAGGAAGGCTCATTCTATTTTCTTATAAAGCTCAGCTTGTATCTTTCTTTTAAACGGCACTACAACAAACCAAAGCTTCATTCAAACCCATTTACAAACCAAGTAACTAATCCTTTAACTTATAATTGAGAGGAAACATTGGTTAGAAATGGGTTTAAATGAGGTTTTAGTTTAGTTTTTTGACACCTTTTGAATTTCTAAGGAATTCTAATTCAGTATACCTCTATCCAGAAATATTTTGCTTTGAATAGTTACTTGATCATATTTATGGCCAAATATTCTATGCAAATAAATAACTGGTTGACACTTCTTGTACACTTCAATCATTGTATCATTTGTTTTTGTCCATCCACTCTGTTTTTTTGTCTCACGAGGAGGTATTGAAAAGTCACATACACGAGAACAACTAGATTTCCGACCTAAATGGGTAGATTTTACAAATTCCTTTAATGAATTATATAAAGCTATATCTTCTATTTGCTATTTGTTATTGAATTTTTTGGTATTCTAAAAATTTTCTTTGATGATGTTTCTATTCCTTTAATATTCCAGTTTTTCTGAAGAATTCACTTCTTTATTTCTAACAGGGTCTAATGCTTTCATTCTTCCAAAGTTTATACCAACATTCTAATTTTGAACCTCCCTCATCAGGTACATTTTTGATTGATTCTAAAATTTTATTTTTCCAAGATTCAAGTAAATTTCTGAGGTCATTATCAACATTATTATTACTTGTCATTTTTAAACTAGCTTTTAACCTGTTATACTTGTAAATTCTACGGGTATGACTTAAGTAATGATCTAATAATAAGACCTACTAAAGGATGATTTCTCTATATTTATATATAAGAATTTATATAAGAAGAACAGCATATATATATTATTGCTATGTGATTCCTGATTAGGTAATATCAAATATTTCAAAATATTTAAGATTCATGTCGCAAATTTTTTTTTTTAAGTTTTGGATGGCATTGATTTGGAAATTAATAACTACAAACATCCAAGATTGATCTATATAATGGACAGATTCAACGTTCTTGAACATTTATTACTATCTCGATGTGGAAGATTTAATGGAAATGGAGAAATACTTGAATTTTTAGAGCAAAGATATTCATTTAATGGACCACAAAAAAATTATTTAGTTCTTGAATCAACAGATGGAGGAGCAATACGAGCTGAAAATGATAAAAAGATAGCTAAAGAAAATGAAACGGTTAATGACTTTTTATCAAATTCAAATTCCAGTAAGAAGACTACGAATAAATTTGATAAATTAAAGACAAAGAATGAATTTAAGAAATTTATACAAACATCTATTAAACATCAAAATAATGTTTCTAAGAAACTTAGTAAGATGATTAAATTAAATCCAGATATACGAAATATGGAAGATATTATTAATTTAAAAATTTGTTCAAAAATATTGAAAATTGAGGATTATATTGAAATGAATATATTATGGAATAATTATATTAATGAATTAATTAAAGGATGTAAAACTATTGATACAATTACAGCTAAATTATCGAGTGCTGAATATATTGGAGCATATTTTACAGTAACTCATTGTTCATGTCAAGATAATATTGGAATTGAAGGGATTGTTTTATGGGAATCACAAAGTTATATATTAATGATTATTGCACGTAAGAATAATTGGAAAGATAATATAAGTATAGGGAAAAAGAATAATAATATAAAGATACAATATTCTGCAAGAGAAATGATTGGAGGGTTAAGAATGATACATAAGAAAAAGACAAGATTTACATTTAGAATTGATATCGAGAATGATAATAATGATGATAATGAAGAAGAAGATAAAGAAGTTATTAGTTTTGAGTTTATTGGTGATAGATTGTGTATTAAAAGTTTAGATAGGGCTAATAAGAAGTTTAAGAGTCATAATGTTAAAGATATTGATATATAGTTTTGTATCACTATATAGTAAAATTCAAGTTTTCAAGGGTATATGGATAAAATTAATCAAACGGAGACTAATGTTTACTTCAAAATGTTCATTAGATTCTATTAAAAAAATTTCTATACTATTTACAAAGTAGGCGTATATATCGAATTTAAAATTCAACACAAACAGTTATTAGCACTTCTTGGGAATGGAATAACTTCTCTAATATTATTTGTACAACTCAAGTATTGTAAAAGTCTTTCAAAACCCATACCGAATCCACCATGAGGAACAGATCCATTCTCTCTTAAGTTTAAATACCATTGTAATGGAGTTATATCCATATTTCTTCTATTAATTTCTTCTGTTAATTTAATTAAATCATGTTCTCTAACAGAACCACCAATTAATTCACCAATATCAGGAACTAAAAGATCAAAACAAGCTACAGTTTTATCCATTTCCCCATCTCTTCTAAGTTCATTAATTTTCATATAGAATGCTTTTTCAGCTAATGGATAATCAGTAACGAAAACTGGATTTTGGAAATATTCACCAGCTAACCATTTCTCATGTTGTGATTGTAATGAATCCCCCCAATTTGGTCTTACTGTAAACTCAGCTGTATTATTCTCATTATCAAAATGATTTTGTATAATTTTAATTGCTTCAGTATACGTTATTGAATTCCAATTTTTAGATAATAACATATCCCATCTATTTTTCATTATATCAACTAATGATTTATCAACTGTGTTTATGAGGTTAGTTCCCATATTGTTATGATTTTGGACTAGCTTTGAAACAACGGATTTAATCATAAGTTCTGCAAAATTTGTTAATTGATTAACATCATTTATAAATGCAATTTCAGCTTCTAACATCCAAAATTCAGATAAATGTCTATTTGTATCACTTTCCTCTGCTCTAAAACAAGGTGTTAAAGTCCATACTCTATTAAGTGCAGCAGATAGAACTTCTAAATGTAATTGAGTAGAAACTGTTAAAAATGCATCTTTACCAAAAAACTTTTCATTTTTAGATATTTTTGATGCAGATTCAATTTTAAATAATTCACCAGCCCCTTCACAATCAGATGCAGTTATTAATGGTGGATGAGTTTTTGTAAAATTTTGAGAATCGAAAAAATTAACTAATGTTGTCTCAACTTGTGAACGAAATCTCAAAAGTGCAGATAATGATGGATTTTTCAATCTATATTCCGGTATACCCCTTAAAAATTTATTTGTATGATTTTTATTTATCATTGGGAATAAATCAGTTACAGTTCCCAATATTTCAATTGATGCAGGTTTTAAAGTTTCAGTATTATTCTTATCTGATACTTGTAATTCGAAATTTTGTTTACCACGACCTTCACACCATAAACCATCAATTTTAACACTTGAACCAGATTTAATATTTTTAGGTAATAAAGATGGAGGACGTACAACACATTGAACAGATTCTGAAGTTGTTCCATCAACTATATCTAAAAATGCAACGTTTTTTGAAAGTCTATAAGATTCAATCCAACCATTTAATTGAACAGGTGTTGAATTAGTATTAATTTGTAAGATATCTTTTACACATAATGGGAGGTTGTTAGAAGTTGAAGTGGATGACAATCTTAATGATCTACCTATTGTCAAAAATTGTTTCTTAGGAAAAGACAATATCATTAGTAATTTACTATCTTTTCTTATCCTATATCAGGAAATTTTATATCAACACTTTCCATTCTAAATTCTTGATTAAATTCCATGTTATAGAAATTCCATTTGTAATTTTTCTTTAACTCTTTGAGAAATAGTGAGATTTTCTTATATCCGAAAAACGCGGTGTTAATAAGTTAAGTGATATATATACAGCTCCCTTTTTATAGAACAGTAGATTAATTGATGAAATATATATCCCATGCATCAAACAAAATAGAGTACATTCAACCTTTGTCAGAATGTTAATTACATAAAAAAAATATTATCCAATAATAAGCTGAGAATAAGTAACAATATGATGAAATAAAAAATCACTTAATTACGGGCAAGAACGTTAGGAAATGTTGCAGAGGAGCAAAAAAGGAATCCTAATGATTTAGTAAGATAATCACTTCGTTTATCACCCTCATCTACATTTGACATATTTATATAATAAGTTTATATGATAGTTTAGATGATAGTTTGATGATAGCAGATACATTAATGAGTGTTCAGTGATATTATCAATATACCATCAATATATGCTTCACTAAACTACACAATTAAAGGCATAAAAAATGAAGCCTTACACTCTCTTATCCACTCAAAATGCACGAGGTCACACGGATTCCGTACAATAGAGTATATACGCCTAGAACTACTACTAAAAACGGTGATAAAATTATTTCTTTTTCTCAAATTATAGGGCATTAGAACAACATTGATATATCGGATATAAAAATAAAAATAGTGGATAAAGAATTATTTGCAACAGTTTAAACAGTTGTTCCTATCTATCGTTTAATGCAAGCCCATAATTCTTTTATGTTAGTTTCATTAGGACCAATACTATTACAATAATCTTCTATTTTATCTGCTTTTTTTATGTGTCCTTCCCATTTTCCACGGTATTGAGTTATATTTTAAATTTTCTTTTCATTATTTTGCTATTCAAATTATTTCAACAGGTCAATTTGACAATTTCTCCACATTTTATAATGTATTTATTTTTGGAATGCCCCATTTGATCGAAATTCACTAAAAAAGTATAAAAGGAGAAGACTGGAACCCTAAATAAATTAAAGTTTGTAACTTTTTGGTTTAAACTTTTATTTCAGTTATGTGAATTAAATCTTTACTTTTTTTTCTATTTCAGATATTTTAAAGATCAAATAGCAACTCTTTCAAACAAGAAACAATAACAATGCTAACTTTTCAATTGTTAACTTTGCTATTTGCTTTGGTAAGCAGTTCATCTGCTACCTATATTAAATCCACTATGGGTCAAGGTATTGGTGCTGCAGAGTATTGGACTTGTGATACAGGTGTTGGTGATTTTACTTTCGATTATACACCTTTGATGTTAGGTTCATATTCATCATTTTATGATGCTATTTGTGGTTATCCACCAGCAATTGGTACTATTCTTATTTGTTCCGTTGAATTGGCTGATGATAAATCTGAAGCTTTCAGAAAGAAAATTTTCCAATATGCTTCAACTGCTTGTCATAAGTACTCTTCTTATTTAGAAGATTGGACATTTTATGAAGCTCAATATTTAAATGCAACTAAATATTATAAACCATTTGAAGATATTACTAATATCTCATTACCACTTTATTATCCAACTACTCCAAATATGACTGCTTTAGGTCCAGAATATATTGGTTATAAAGCTTATTATTTTAACTTAGATTCAGGTACTTGGTTCGCCGTCGGTATTTGTGGTTACTTCTTATTATTGATTGTTATCAGTGCAATTTTCAATTTTGCAAGATATGTTGGTGTCACTAAATCAATCAACAACTCATCATTCGCAAAGCTTTGTCAAAAGTATGTTATTTTTCCAACTATGTTTCCAAATGGTAAGTTCTCACAATTTTGGGGTTCTAAATGGTTTCCAGTGTTCCTCCCAAATAGAATCCAATTCATTACAGATGTTTTCCTTTTTGGTTTACAAATTGCATTCTATTGTGTCAGTTATAGATATAAAGAAGGTTGGTGGTTTGGTACTCCAGATCATGCATGGCAAAGATACGTTGGTGATCGTACTGGTATCATGGCATTTGGTAAGATCCCACTTTTAGTTTTATTTGCTGGTAGAAACAATTTCCTTTTATGGGTTACCGGTTGGTCATACTCCACTTTCCTTCATTTCCATAAAGTGCTTGCATGGTGGATGTCATTAGATACATTAATTCACTCTGTTGCATATACGATCAACTCATTAGGTTATTACGTTAATTATATTCAAACTGAACCATATTTTGTGTATGGTATTATTGCTACTATTTTCTGTGGTCTTATCTTATTATTTGCATTACCACCTTTTAGAGTGTTCTTCTATGAATACTTTCTAGTTGTTCACGTTAGTTTTGCTGTTATCTTTGTTGCTATGTGTTGGTGGCATTGTAACACATTGGGTTGGTTAGAATGGTTGATTGCTACATGTTGTGTCTGGGCATTTGACAGAATCTTACGTGTTATTCGTATGTTTGGTTTCGGTTATAGAACTGCTACACTCACAGTTGTTGGTGATGAATTATTCAAGGTTGAAGTTCCAAAACCTTCATGGTGGCGTCATCAACCTGGTACCTATGCATACATTTATTTTGCAGGTATCATATTTTGGGAAAACCACCCATTCACTACTGTTGTTGAAGGTAATAACTTATGTGCATATATCAGAGTTAAGAAGGGTGTTACATATAGAATGTGGAACAAGTTATTGAAGAACAACAATACTATGACATGGAAGGTTTCAGTTGAAGGTCCATATGGTGGACAAGTTGCTACACCATTGAAGAAATACGACGAAGCATTATTAATTGCAGGTGGTTCCGGTGTTCCAGGTATTTTAGAGAATGCTACCCAAGTATCCAGTGGTAAGTTAATTTGGATCAGTCAAACATTACAAGGTATCAAAGCATATCACAACTTACTAAAGAATGTTAACATTGATGTTGAGGTCTACATAACTAGAGAACAAGGTGAAAACAGGGTTACTTCCATTGAACAATTCCTAAACGAGACTGAATCAACTGATTTAAGTACAGACAATTCCGAGAAGGAATCCACTGAATTCAAAGCTTTAAGTAACAATAAGGGTAATTTCAAGATATTCTACGTTAGACCAAATATTGAAGAGCTTATTGATTCCAACGTTAGAGACTCACCATCATCATCCATTGGTATTGCAGCATGTGGTCCACCAGTTTTAATGGATAGTATTAGACACACACTTGCATCTCATGTCTCCAATTGGGACAAGAGTGTCGATTACTTTGATGAATTCCAAATTTGGTAATTTAAGGTTTATTCACATTAATTATCGTATGAACATTTTTATAATTCACAACTCTTTTTTTTTGCCATTGTTTTTTATTATCTTATTCTTTATTTAATATTTCTTAATTAATTATCCTTATTTATGAACATAAATCAAATTTTTTTCAGCTATAAAAAGAGATTATAAACAATACTATTCTATAAACACAATTAGTATGATCTACCAAACATGGTATAGTTAACAGCTGGCTTCTTACATCTAACACAACATGTACCTTCCTTTAATTCTGGTTGTTCAAAAGGAATACATAAAGATTTAGCACCCATAGATGGAGCTTTTTCATCAACTTCAAATTCTTCACCATTGTCTTGTTTTGAAGAACCATCCTTAATATCATCTTCACATTCTGGAACACCACACCATGGAGCAACAACAACGTTCTTCTTGTTTAATTGATGAACGAAATCATCCCATTCGTGAACTAAAATTCTATGGTTATCAAATTTACTCTTTGCAGTTTCATATAAGTTATTGTGTATCGCATCAAGTAATTCTGGTAATTTAACATCTAATTCTTCTAATTTAATTGATGTCTTTTCACCAGTATCTCTTCTAACAGCAAGAACTGATTTATTTTCTAAATCTTTTGGACCAACTTCTAATCTAACTGGGACACCCTTTAATTCCCAATTAGAGAATTTCCAACCTGGAGAATAATTATCTCTGTAATCAGCTGTAACTCTAATACCATTAGATTTTAGTTTAGACTCTAAATCTTTACATGATGAATAAACATTTTCTTCAACTTCTTTAGTAGTTTTTGCAGTTAAACCAACTGGAATAACAACAACTTGAAATTGAGAAACTCTTGGTGGGATAACTAAACCCTTGTTATCAGAATGTATCATAACCATAACACCAATAACTCTAGTAGATAAACCCCATGAAGTTTGATGAGTGAAAATCTTTGGTTTATCTGAACCTTCTGGATTTTCAACAGTAATGTTAAACATTTTAGAGAAATTTTGACCTAAATGATGAGAAGTTGCACCTTGAATACCTCTACCAGTAGTTGGAATAAAACCTTCAACAGTTGTTGTAAATTTACCACCTGCAAATTTTTCATTTTCAGTTTTAACACCTTTAATAACTGGGACAGCTAATAAAGTTCTGTAAATTTCTTCATACCAATCTAAAATTCTTAAAACTTGATTTTCTGCATCTTCATGAGTTAAATGAACAGTATGACCTTCTTGCCATAAGAATTCTCTAGTTCTTAAAAATGGTTGAGGATGTTTAAATTCCCATCTAACAACAGAATTCCATTGATTCATCTTAAATGGTAAATCTCTATGAGATCTGATCCATTTAGCATAATATGGATACATAACAGTTTCAGATGTTGGTCTAATAGCAATTGGTTCTTCTAAATCAGATGAACCAGCTTTAGTAACCCAAGCAACTTCAGGTGCAAAACCTTCAATATGATCTTTTTCCTTTTCTAAAACTTTTGAAGAGACAAACATTGGGAAATAAGCATTTGCAACATCATCAGATTTGATTTTTTCATCAAAGAATTTTTGAATTTGTTCCCAAACTGCATAAGATGCAGGTCTCATAATATAACAACCTGAGACGTCATAATAATCTAACATTTCACCTTTTGTTAAAATTTGTTGGTACCAACCTGAAAAATCCTTCTCTTTATCAACGGTAACACCAATTAATTTGGCATCATCTAATTTAGCATCATTAACTTGTTGTGGAGCAGCAGGTGCCTTTTTAGCAACAGGAGAAGGAGCAGCTGCAGCTTCAGCATCAAAATCAACAATAACAGGAGAATAAGTTGATAAGAAACCAGTTAATTGTTTACCATTGAGAACTAATTTACCTGAAGCGTTTTCTAGAACATATTGAGATTCTTCATTATTATTAATTTTTGAATCAATTATAAGCTTAACTTTACCATCAGTATGATTATTATTTAAAGTTGCAATTGAGAAATCAGCTGCTGCAACACCAAAAAATTCAGTTGTTAAATCATTCTTTGCTAATCTTGGATCTTTAACATCAACAGATTTTGCAATAATACCTGAAGGAGTTTGAGTTGTTGTTAATGCAACGACAATAACAGGAATTGGAGTTGCAGTTTTAGCAGTTTTTGGTTTAAAAACAAGTGATTTGACTGCTAATGCACCTTCTGGAGTAGGTTCAGCCAATGATAAAAGTGATAATGCAGCTTCTAAGGACATATTTGATCTACAGTAACTTAAAAAAGGTATACAAAAGATAAATCTTTGACCTCCAATCTTCATCATAAATCATCAAAAAAGATAATAATTTGAAATCGTCGACAAAAAAACTTGAAAAATTTACAAGTGATTACGTAATACTGTAGTTAAGACATAAACCTTATCTCTGGATGGTAGTAGACTGGACAACGCCAGTATGCTCTCTTGATATCCTTCCATACAGAGTCTTCACTTTCATCTGCTTCCTCTAATGTAGTAACTGGTGCTGGGAGACTTTGGAATTCAACATTTAATCCGTAATTTGAGAGATCAATATCTACCACTTTTTTATAAACTTCATAACATACTAAACGATCAGCACCTAATCCATTGAAGAATGAGAAAGTACCTGTTGGTTTTAATAATCCAACAACAACATCAAATAAATCTTCAACCATATCTTCATAATGTTCACTAAAAGTATCATAATAAATACCATCAAAGAATACACCTTCAGTTAGTAATGAAGGTAAAGTATCTTGCCATTTACCTTCTAAAATGACGACATTTGGCTTTTCATACCAACCATCTTGTCTCATTTTTTTCAAAACATCAGGATGTGCCTCACAGATATAATGTTTTGTCGGATTCTTTGATTGAATCATTGTATCAATTATACCCATACCAAATCCAATATTTACTATATTGATATCATTTGGATCTTCAATTGATTTAAACATTGATTCACAACCTGCCTTCATTAATTGATCTTCCCATTGCATCATAACACCATCGGAACCTTCCTTAGTGACTAATGCACCATCTTTATATTCTAATTCTGTTTTTAAATATGTTTCAGTTGCACCAGCTGGTCCATTATACATATCTTCAATACTTTCCTCTTTAGTGTTCTTATTTTCCTGTTGAGATTCAACTACAACCTCCTCTTTCTTTCTTTCTTCTTCTTCAATTAATTCAGGTACTTCTTCCTCTACAATATCTTCTTCAATTTCTTCATTCGGATTATCTAAAAATTCAACATTTGGATCATTTAATTTACGTAATAAAATTTCAGCACGTACACCTGAATCAATACAACTTTCCCAATATTTTGAACCATGTAATCCACGTCTAAGTAAAACACAACCAGGAGTTTCATTTTTTTCATTAACTAAACACCAACCTGCACCATTTAACCATAACTCTTCCATCATTTGTAAAACAACTGATTCTTCATCCTTAGTTATATCTGATGGAATACTTTCACATATAATATGCATTGGAGTAGTTGTACTTGTTTGTTCCTCTTCAATTCCATTTTCATAATTATATGCTTCTTCAAGAGTATAAGTTGCAGGTATTCCAGCTTTTAAATATCCTTTGAATGGATCAAGATAAGTTTCCTTAGTGATAGGTCTTGTTTTAAGATAACATAGTTCATGTAATTCAGACATTATATATGCAGCTTTTGTT
This sequence comes from Pichia eremophila, assembly GCA_030579415.1. Lineage (NCBI taxonomy): Eukaryota > Fungi > Ascomycota > Pichiomycetes > Pichiales > Pichiaceae > Pichia > Pichia eremophila. Next base: position 151,478 of record JAKTQW010000004.1, on the reverse strand, counting down.
GAAAAAAGTGAAAAAAGACCTTAATTGGGAAATTATGGAAAGATTTTTTTTTTTTTTTTCAACAAACGAAGTTTTAATTTTATACCTGAAAAAAATGTGTGATTAAAATTACAATTTTTTGTTGCAAAAACGACATTGAAAGTGAAACGTATTGGCTAATAAGCATACAAGAGCTTCAAAGACCTGGTTGAAACTACCATCATCCCCGTTGTGAAGGCTAGAAACTCTGGCAATGATTGATAGTAAGGTTTTCAGACTTTTTTGAGATAGAAATTTTGACCAGTAGTATAATTCTGGAAAGATTTGATCTGTAATTTGAAAAAAAAATTTCGAGATATTCATTTGGGTCCTCAGTTTACTCTTACAAAGATCTACGTTAATATATATATATAAACATTAATAATAATAAGCAAATAAAATAAAATAATTAACAAACTACAATATACATAACATACCCTGTCTAAACAAAAACCAATTACATTGAATTATAAAATTCCTAGTCTAAGACAAGCTTTTGTTTATTTTAAGAATCAAACATGCGATGAGAAAGCTACTGAAAGTTTCTTATCTCATCATAAAGTTATTGCTTCTGAATTTGGTCATCATGAAATCACTCATATTGAAAATTATGCTGTTGTAGAGAATGTGTCAAATATTGAAAGAAGTCAAGCATTTCATATTTCTTTTGGTGTTATGCAAAGGTTCAATCAGAATATAGGTTTCATAAAAACACGTAAACCTAGATCAGAAAAAAAGATTGTTCCAGTTAATGTCAACAGAATTGGTGTTTGGGATATGTTTGAAGCTAAGAAATGTTTATATCATGATGTTGAGTTTACTCCTTTTCAAATTGCTTTGATGAGTTTTATTGCCTATAATGTCGGTGCTTACAGTTTTCAAGCTGCTACAGAATTTGGTAAAACGATGATGTTCACATGTTTGTTGAAGGCAATCAACAAGAAGTATCCTCATTTAATTAATGTCATTCTTGTTCCTTATGCTACATTAAAAGCTGATATGAAGTCAAGGTTGCAAGATTTAGGATTTAAAGTTGGAAATATGGGAAATCTAAATAATGATAGAAACTATGATGTGTACTTGGGAACATATGAAACTGTCAAGGATACAACCTTTTTGATGGATAAGTCTTATTTGGTTTTGCTGGTTATTGATGAAGCTCATACTATTCTTTTAGAAGAGACATTTAGAGAAAGCATTAATGTGGTTTTACCTAATGCATATTTGAATAAATTTGAAAGGATAATCATGATGTCGGCTACATTAGATCAACAGATGTGTGAGATGGTAAGTTCAAAGCTCAAAATTCATTATGATTTTATATATGAGAATTTTATTACAAGTCTTCCACATAGTGGTCGTATTCATATTATCATTTTTAAAAATATCAATATAAAGATAAAACAAAAGGTAATGATACTTTTTATTTAATATAGAAAAGAGGGTATATAGTATATTAATTATAATAATAGAGTTTATTTAATTTATTTTTACACTGGGACATCTTCCCCAAGTGCCATACTTATTAATAACCAGAAGTTTAAGAATGTAATAATAATCCAAACGAGAACGGCACATATTGTAGTTATTTTACCATTACTCATATTCTTATATTGTTTAACAATAATATCATCATTATTAAATTTCCTTATTCTTGGAGTTGCGTTATTATCATTATTATTATTGGTTTCTTCAAATGTATCTGTTGATCCAACTTCGATTGAACTACCACGTGAATCATCAATATTATTTGATAATGAAATTTTCTTATCTGATAAATCATCCATTTCAACAAATTCAAAAACTCCATTATTAACTATATTTGAGTTATTATTATTGGTATTTTTAGTTTCTCTATATAATTCAACTTTCATAATTTCTCTATTTGATGTAAAATATATTAATGGGGCACAAATAAAAGGTAACATAAATGATAAAACAACTTGAGAACCATTTAAAACTGCACTCAGACCTTCTCTACCTGCAATTAAAACCACTGTTACACAAGGAATTAAAGCAAATACACGAGTTATAATTCTTTTGATTCCTGGTGGTAAATTTGAATTTGAATGACCTTCCATAATCATTTGACCTGCAATTGTAACAACTGTACCACCACATAAACCTGAACATAAAAGTGCAAATGCAAATAATGAACCTGCAGCTTTTGATAAATGAGTTGATAATAAATGATGTAATGTAAATAAATCTGCATTCTCTAAAGCTCCATCACCATCATCATCAGTTGGATTTGATAATGCTGAACCTGCAACAATTAAAATAGCTGCATTAACAAATAATGCAACAAATATTAATGAGACAATTAATTCTGCAATTGTATAATTCATTGTTTCATCAATTGCATGAATTGATGGTTTATAAGCATTTTCTGTATTATCATCATTACTTTCATCATTTTCATTTTCATTTTCATTTTCATCTCTATTAGAGAAAGTAAATAAACCACCTGATTTTTTAACAATTGGTGGAACATAATGACCCATTTTAATATCAAAAGATTTCATTCTTGCTTGAACAACACCTGATCCTAAATATAATGAATGAGGCATTAAATTACTACCCAATAAAGCAGCTGATAAATATAATCCCTTTATATCAGTGAATACAACTTTTGAAGGTAAAAATCCTAATGCTACATCCTTCCAATCAGTTGTTGGAGAAACTTTAGCTAATTCAATTGCAAAACAAATAACTGTACCGAAAACTAATAAACTAACAAAACCTTCAAAAATTCTTAAAAGCAACATTGGACCATCAGGTCTATAAGCCATAACGACAAATAACATATCAATAGTTGATAATAAAACACCATATAATAGAGGTATATTGAAAATAATATTGAATGCAATTGCAGTACCAATTATTTCAGCAACATCAGTTGCAACAACAGAAATTTCTGCAAATATATTGATAATTCTATTCAAATGAGGATGTAAATGTTTCCTACAATTTGTAGCTAAATCTTGACCTGTACAAATACCTAATTTACTTGCTAAAATTTGAAGGAAACCTGCCATTATATTTGAAATAACTAAGGAAAAAAGTAATTTATATTGAAATTGAGCTGATGCAATACTACTACTAAAATTACCTGGATCCATATAAGCCACACTAACCATTAAACCAGGTCCAATATATTTAATAAATTTTGATAAAACTGAGAAAATATGTAGTAGTTTACTCCTACTTAAACCAGAATGATCTTGGATTGTACTCGATGTTGATGTGGTCGTATTTAAATGTAATGGACTATATGAGTTCCATTTAGCACGAGTTCTATTAAGTATATTAAAGAAAGTTGAATCTTCCAGATTGAGACTATTTAGACTAGCAGATGAATTGCTGTTATTATTCATAATATTATTCATATTCATATTCATATCCACGTCTCTATTATTTATTATCATGTGATGAGGTGAATATTATATCGTATAGTGAAAAGAAAAGGAATGATGATAAAGGATGATAATTATGTAAAAAATTAGATATAAGACAACGTGCTTTGTGTTGTATAGTAATGATCAGCTATAAATTGTGGGGTATTATAGAGTATATACAGTAGATGGTGAAGTAAGAATACCAATACCAAGAAGCAAATAAGAAATAAGAAATAAGAAATAAGAAATAAGAAATAAGAAATAAACATGAATAATCAATACCGGGGAAAACATCTCCCTCTATAAATTGCTATTAATACATAAATTTAAACCGATATCACCCTCTTTCAGTCTTAGGAAGAAAAAAGAAAAAAAAGGAATACCGCGCTGGTCTTGGGTCGATGCGTCTTTACATGTTTCTTTACACTGCTTCTTTAGGTATAGTAGAGGTATAGTAAAGGTATAAGTACAGGTATATAGTACCGGTAGAGACTATCATATAGGGACATGTTGAGAAGTATTAGTAGAGGAACTTCTGTTTATAGAGGGTATCTGGGTAAAAGTTTGGTGAAAAATACAGTTTTCACTAGATCTATCATTTTAGGTGCTGATGGTAAACCAGTTAATAATGATGGTGAAAATGTCAAGAATCCCCAACTTATAGGTTTAGATGGTAAACCTATTCTACCTCCACAATCTTTCACATTAGCAGATAGAGAGAAAACTGAAAAACTAAATGAAACTTTATCAAATTCTGAAAATTTAACAATTATTTTAAAAAATATGATAAAGACCGTTGGACCAATTTCAATTGCAAATTTTATGAAACAATGCTTAGTTAATCCTGAATATGGTTATTATACAACTAGAGATCCATTAGACACTAAAACTGGTGATTTTATTACATCACCTGAAATTAGTTCAACATTTGGAGAAATTTGTGGATTATGGTTTTTCAGTATTTTTTTAAATCAATTAAAATATCAAGCAACTTTTAATAGAGAAAATTTTAAAATAAAGGAAAAAATTTTCAGAATTATTGAATTTGGTCCAGGTAAGGGTACTTTAATGAATGATATGGTTAGAACATTAAATAAATTTATTAAAAATAGTAATCCAATTGAAATTGTATTTATTGAAAAATCTGATGTTTTAATTAATGAACAATTTAAAAAATTATGTGATATTAAAACTGCAAAATTAGAAAAAATTGATCAATTTACATATAAATCTATATCTAGATGGGGTAACGAAATAACTTGGTTAAAAGATGACAAACCTGAATTATTAAATACTGTTAATAAAGATAAATATATGAATTTTGTTATGGCACATGAATTTTATGATGCATTACCAATGAATAGATTTACTAAAACTGAAAATGGATGGAGAGAGTATTTAGTTGATATTAGACCTGATGCTAAAAAGGATAGTCTTTTACCAAATGTTACAACTATTAAAAGTAATGAACTAAGTAACAAGTCTAAAAATTTTGATAGTGAATTTGTTATTGTTAAGGCACCATATGCAACTCCAAGTTGTGCAATACCTAAGACAACACCAAGATATGATAATTTACCAGTTGATTCAGATATTGAAATTTCACCAGAATCTCATAGTTATATTTATGAAATGGCCAAAATTGTTCAATCAAATGAAATTGGTGCTGGTTTAGTTATTGATTATGGTACAACTACAATACCAATTAATTCATTAAGAGGTATTAAGGATCATAAATTTGTCAATCCATTAAGTGAAGTTGGAGAAGTTGATTTATCAATTGATGTTGATTTTAGTAGTTTAAGTGAAATTTTAAAAGATTTAAAATTTGAGACATATGTTACAGAACAAGGAGATTTCCTTAATTCAATGGGGTTAGGTTATAGAATTGATCAATTAATGTCAAAATTTGTTGATAATGAGGAAATGAAAAAGAAATTATCATCTTCATATAAAAGATTAACTGGTAAAGGTATAGGAGATATGGGTAAAATTTATAAGGTTCTTGGATATTATGATTCCAGATATAAAGATATTAGACCATCAGGTTTTACTACAGGTGAAGATGAATCAAAAAAGTAGAATGATATATAGTTATGTAAATAGAATGTAAATAGATTATATATAAAATTGAAAGAAACTTTTTATTAAACTTTAACTTTTTTTTCAATGTTGCTTTCGGTATCTATAATTTTACGTTTTACCGATATCTTATCAGTAATATCTTCTTTCTTATCACTTTCTTCTTCTTCCTTATCTACAAACTTACCATTATCATCCATTTTATTCAATAAAATATCACTAAATTCCTCAGCCGTTTTTGCCTTTGTAATCAATTTATAAATTAGGTTTTCATTACGTACATTTGGTATAATTCTACTTATACAATATTTTGAATTTGCCGGATGATTTTGAAATTTATCAGCAAATTTTATGTACTCCTTTGCAGCAATATACCAAGGTAATGTACCATCTTTATTAAAACAGGTTGGATTAATTTCAGCTGCTGATGCAATCATTACACCAACATCATCACCATATTGATTTTGTAATTCTTTAAATTCTTTAAAATCTTTAACATAACCATTTATGATAAAGGTAACATTATTTTCATTACAAATTTTCTTTATTTCATCAATATAATCTCTAATTGGTTTCTCTCTATTTCTCATTTCCCTCGTACGACAATGTAAAGTTAAGTTTGTAATACCAGTTTTAACTAATCTATTAATAAGTATTAAAGTATCTTCTTTATTTGGTAATAAACGTATCTTAACACTAATTGGTTTATTATTTGGTTTACCAACTTCATTAACTAAATTTGTTAAAATTTCACATAATAAATCAGGTGTACTTAATAAAGCAGCACCCATACCTGAATGAATTGAGAAATGTTTTGGACAACCTGCATTTATATCAATTGCACCAACATCATTAATTACAATTTTAGCAGCTTCAACAGCTAATTTAGCATTTGATGTACCCATTTGAAAGACAACTTTATCATTTTCCATTTCAGGAAAAGTTCTGAAAACTACATCTGTCATACCAGGTATTTTCTTATTACCTGTTTTTGAACGGAAATCAACAGTTTTCAAATTTTCATTATAAATTCTTTCACAAGTTAATAATTTTTTATCAATAATTTCAGGACCCCAAACTAAATCTGCACCATACTTAAGAGCAAGTAATCTAGTTGGTAATTCACCAATTCTAACCATTGGTGCAAGTACGAATTTTGCACGATAATCAAGCATTATTTGTTTATATATCGTAAATTAACTTAAAAAAATTAAACGAGTTTAATGGAACATTTAATTAATTAATTAACCTAAATGGGATTATTATAAATTAAAAATATATAGTATACTATATTTAAACTAAATGAAACTAAGATTATTAGACTTTAAATCTTATAAATCATTTGAAAAATTTCTTTTTTTGAGAGAGAAGATTTAAAATTTGAAAAAAGAAAAAGAAAAAAAAAAAAAACTCGAAAAGGGGACATAATTATGACATAATTTGATGTTGCATGCATATTACCCAATTAGGTAATTTACTAACTACATTTATCTTTAACTCAGTTAAACTAACATCTTTTTGATGAGCCTTCATTATATTTGAAAAGGGGCAATTACTATTATAGGAAGTTATTTAATAATGATAACAATGCATCATTATTGACTGATCAAAATCACATTGCCCCGTTTTTCCTATTATAAAGATGGCTCTGGTGTATGTTGATTTTAAAAATCTGCTTTGCATCTTGTTTCTTCTTCTTCTTTTTCTTCTTCTTCTTCTTCTTCTTCTGTCCTTCCTTTGAGCATCTGCAAGTAACTATTTAAACACATATAACTCACAGCTTTTTATTCTCCCCCTCTTTTATTATATACCTTTTTAAATTATTTTTGCAAGTTTTTTAAAACAACTTTTAAAAATTTAAATTACTGTGGTTTTATTTGTTTTTTGTGCTATAAATTTTATTTTTTTTATCTTGATATTAGTGCTATCATAATAATATACCTTAAATCAATTTCAATCCAACGATGACTAGCTTTGATAAGAATAATAGTGATACTAAAATTAAATTATTTGATAATGATGAAATTAAACCAAAATTTGAAAATATTGATTTAAATGCTTCAGTTAGTAATAAATTAATTAATTCAAATATCAAACAAGAATTTGAAAAAGAAATCAAAATTGAAAATAAAAAAAATAATAATCATGATGATGATGAAGATGATGAAGTTGACGATGATGAAAATAATTCAATTATCTCTTATTTAAATTCTGCTGTTTCAATTGCTCAAACCGATACTAATACCGCTATCTCTGATTCAAATAATCTCGATAATAAAGAAACTAATCATATTGAAACTGATATGGATATTGATAATGATACTGATATAAATTCAGTCTCTGTTAATGTTGATGATTCAGAAATTAGAGATACTGAAGATGATGAAGATGAGGATAATAATGATCTTGACATTGTTTTAGATGATGGTATTGAAAAAGATGAAGATGAAAAATATATTGATGAAATCTTATCAATTAATAAAAGTGAAGATGCAATCAATAATATAACTCAAAGATATAAAAAAAATAATAATTTTAATTCTTATGATAAAGAATCAAAGGATGTTAGAGGTCGTCCTTCAGCATGTGTTTTCGTTGCTAGCTTATCATCTAATTTAGATGATGATGTTCTTTGTCAATCTGTTACTGAACATTTTAAACAATGGGGTGAAATGACTTTAGTAAAAGTTTTAAGAGATCCTGCTAATCGTCCTTATGCTTTTGTTCAATATGCTAAAGATGAAGATGCTGATAAAGCAATTAGTGAAGGTCAACATTCAATTTTAAATGGTAGAACTGTTAGATGTGAAAAGGCAAGAGTTAATCGTACACTTTATCTTAACTTAACAAATGATGGTATAATTGAAAAAATTATGAGAAAATTACTAACTAGATTTGGTGAAATTGAAAAATTAGTTACTTTAGATAATAATGCAAAAGTTGTTGATAATGTTAATCCAAAAACTTCTTATAATACTTGGTATTGTAAATTTAAATATCGTCAAGATGCTATTAGTGCTTTTGCTAATTTGAAAACTAAAAGAAATTGGAATGTTGAATGGTCTCAAAATATTGAAGATGAATACAGTAATGTACCTGAGGTTACAATTGATAAATATTCAATTTTTGTTGGTCATTTAGATCCAAGAATTAGTAAAGATGAAATGGTTCAAAGATTCGAACAACATGGTAAAATAAAGGAAGCCATTTTAGTTAATAGACCATTAAGTAATTTTGCTTTTATCAAATTTAAAACAAAGGAAGCAGCGGCTGCAGCAGTTGAAAGAGAAAATCATTCAATGTTCAAATATAAAACTATTCATGTTCAATATCGTGAAATGTATAATAATTATAGAAGAAAATTCTCAAATGATAGTGGATTAAAATTGAATTTAGCACCTCCACCTGTTAATTTCAAAAAACGTAATCATAATAACAACAATAATACTTATATGAATAATTCCAAATTCAATAATAATTATAATTCCAATTATCGTACCAGAAATAATTCATATTTTGAAGATTTTAGCAATACCGTTAATAATTCAGGTGCTGAAACTTATTCTCAAGCTTTTAAGATGAAAAATCAATATATTCAAAGAGATAGATTCAATTTTTATAATAAAAATAGAAATCAAAATGATTTCACACTTAGCAGAAATAATGGTGAAGTTAATTTTCAAGATGATCAATTTAACAATCCTTTCATTCCTACTACAACTGGTCCTATTGAAAATAATAATATGGATAAAGGTAATATTGATGATGAATCAAAGAAAGATGATGAAACAAATACTAATCAAAGTTTTGTTGATGAGTCTATGAATGATTCTAAATTAGATGAAAATGATGAAAGTATGAGTATTGAAATTATTGGTAATGATGAGTTGAATAATGGTGAAAAAGTTCAATCTAATAAGGACAATTATAAACACGATGTTGAGAATGATATGTCAACAATGAGAAGTAACGCAACATTTTCAAGTGCAGGTCCTAAAACTGGTTATACCTATAGTTCAATCGATAATGGAGAAGTTGAAGTTTCAAATATGCATATGGGACCAATAATGAATCCATCTTATCAATATCCATGTTATTATTATTATCCAACTAAGGATATGCAATATATGAATCCTCAAATACCTCCAATACCTCCAATGATTCCAGTTGATCATATGAATAACGGTAATATGCCACCACCACCACCAACAAATGGAGGTTATTATTATCAATATCCTAACTATATGCCACCTCAAAGCAATGGTAATGGTCAAATATATCCAATGTATTATTACTATAATCATCCAGGAATGGAGCATCCAGGTGATGCACCAAATAATCCAGTTGCACCAAATAATACCCATGTTCAACAAGAATAAGGGTTTGTTGTACATTATACCATTCTATCTCAGTTCAACTCAGTTCAGTTCACATCTTTCAGTTTTTCCATAATGTGTTTTTCTATCAATATAGATCTTTTCAGTTTATACACAGTTTTTTTTCACCATTTGTTTTGTCATTTTTCATTTCTATATCTTAAGGTTTTTCCTCTATTGCTATAAGTGTTTCTTTTTTTTAATTGTTTTTAATATTTTCATTTTTTATTTTTTCGTTCAGGCGTTTATATATTTTATAGTTAAAGTTTTACTTAAACTAATATCAGTCGATGCGATGAACAGATGTGTTTAACTTTTTGCCTGTACGGAAGAAGTGCATAGCAAAGGAAGTTATTAATAATGAAAAAATAAAGCCGTATAGTAGGGTAGGATTGTAGTGAAATTATTTTAGTTAATATATATTATCAAGCCGTTGATTTTCTCACCAGCCACTCGGGCACCAGCCGTAATATTAATAATTTGTTTTCATGCATCATGTATTTTTTTACTGTATAGAAGAAGATTTTAAGAATTTGATACGATTTCATTTCGTATACACAACAGTATAGCCAACAAATCAATGACCTTTAAGTATAATTATTACAGGCCGAGTGTGCATTGTTTTGAACTTAGAGAAATAGAGACCGAAAAAGACAATAATGACAAAAAAAAAGAAGCATTAACGAATATTCACAATTCATCACCGACGATGAAAAGTCTACAATTTTATGATACAGAGAACCTATACAAGTTTCTTAAAGACAATAATATAGAAGTGAGCAGCTTTTTTAACAATATATTATCTAAAAATTCCACAAATAGTGATAATAAAGAGAAAGATAATGAAGAAGTGAATGAAGAATCAATTGTAAATCCATACGATCAAGTGCATAGATTCATTGATATTAATGAAATGAAAACAAAAGCAAAATCATATCCACAATTAGTTACAACCATTTTATACTTGCCTAAAAGTATACTAACATTTAATGCATTAATTGAAAATTTTATAGAACATATTATCAAGGAAATTATCAATGTGATACCGGAATGTAAATTACTTGAAAATAATGAAAGTATACCGATATCACCTGAATTTTGGTGGTCATATTTTACAGGGAAGCCACATAGTGTGAAGAACCAAATAATCTTCATATATTTTACAGATGCTATGATGTTATACTTATTCCAATACGTTATTAGTAAATTGGATATAATGAACAATAGGAGGAAAATTGAAGTTTTTACCGATATTTCATATAGGAAGAATGTAATGGGTAAGATAACTGAATTATTTGAAGTTGGAATGTTCCTTGTGGATGAAATAATTGATGATTTGAATGCTCATTTTGAAGAATTGAAGAAAATTAGTGATGCAACGATTAAAAAGGATGATGTTATTGATAATGATGATTATATTGAAAGATGTAAACGATTGAGAAATACATATGTTGTTAAGCCTAAAGATTTGTCAGATGTTTCATTTGATATTATAGATGTGGTTAAGAAAGAATTAATTGATTTTAGAGTACGATTTATAATGGATCAATATGTTAAACATGATTACTCACATATTATCAATAAGATGAAAAAGAAAAGAGGTAATGCTCCAGTAAGAAGTGAAAGGTTGGTTAAGAGTGTTGATGTTGCTGGTTCTAACATTTCCGATATCGAATATGAGAATATTAGGGTTGCAAAGGAAAGGGAAATTCAAGAGAAGAAATATTTTACCCAATTGGCGTCATATAAGAAGAAAGAGGATACAAGATTGAAAAATTACAATAGTTTTAATAATCTTTACAAACATGAGTCTTATGTAAATAAAACCATACCTAATAATAGGAGGAAATTTTTAAGTTCGTTTGTTAATGGGGTTGTTGATGAGAAGAATAAAATTGATAAAAATTTTAGTTATTATACAAAACATTCAAATTATCTTAAGTATAGACTTCCAATGAAGGAGAAGGAAGAGATGTTAGATAGTGAAGATATCAAAGCTGAAGGTTCTGTTAATGTGTAATTTTGTAATAATTGAATTTTTTAGACAATATACTTCCTAATCGGGTAATTCTCAGATCAACAATTCATGTTGAAAAAATATAATTTAATTCACATGTAATGCAATCAGAGGCTCTTCAAGAATACACAACGATTATACAAAAGTAAACGCACGATGGATATATACCCATCAAATAAACCAAATTTATGTCAGGAGACATTGATTCATTCTAGACTACCAAACAATGCATTTTTTAATTTTTCAATTAGTCACAGTGTTAGAAACTTTGAAAATATGGAAATGGATGTTGGATCAACACACGGTTTATTAAGTCAAGACCAATGGTCATCCATATTTGGTGATGCAAATCCTGTAATTGGGCAAACTAAAGATTACAAGACTGTATCAGAGGAATTGCGTGATTTGAAGGCAAAGGAGAATGATAAATATGATGAAAATGGTGATTATATTATGCAAAATGAGATATTTGATGATTTCAATGATTTTGATAGTTACAACGATAATTTCAAAAACTTAATTACTGGCAAGAAAAGAGATGTTACAATTTTTGTTTATTTATCATCATTTTCTATAGATGATGAATTTTTCTATTCTTTACCCTGTACAGTTGAATCCTCCGCTGTTATAAAAGGGACGACGGATGATGATGATGATACATTACTCTTGAGTTTGAGTTCCTCTAAAATATTGTTAATTCGTTTTTCATATGAGAGAAATATACGGTCTTTTAAACCATATGTTATTTTTGAATATTCTACAAATGCAGGTCATCTTTCAAATATTTTAGTAAGTGATAAAACTGATACATTGTTTTTCATTCATGAAAATGTTGTCGAGTCTTTTAAGTTACATTACAATAATAAAAGAATACCATTCTTGATTAAGCATTATAACATACCTGAAAATGTGATTAATGCAACATTATTGAAGACTTCAGCAAGTGAAGAAATGTTAGTCTATTCATCATATGAAAAAAATAATACACTGTCTATTAATGGCATTCAAAACCTTGAAGATGAGAACAAATTACTGAGGAACAAGTTTTCAATGAAAAATACATTTGATGTCCCATTACAGATTGTTCCTTTGAATGCATCTCGTTCAGTACTATTCTTGCAAGAATCGGGTTATACTGTCAAACATATGAATTTTTTCACTGGTGGTGAAGAGACTGAGAATCATAAAGCTAAGTACCCTGATACAACCACCAAATTTGTTTTAAATTCATATTATATCCCTAAAAAGAAAATTTCTGTCAAAGGTGTTGATAAACTACCAATTGATGTCTATTCACATGATCAAGTCTTAATTTCAACGTCTCACAATAGAACGGTGTTTTTACTGGATATTTTTTATGATATACAGAAACATACATACCTTACGAAAATGACAAGATTATTCAAATATAAACATACGGTTTCCTTTTTCAAATTTGAAACATTTGAAAATACATCCAATTTTAGTTTCATATTCGCCAATGAGATGGGAGTAACTGAGTCGAAAATTGTTAAAATAGTTGTTGAAAATGACATACCAATTTTAAGACCTGTCACAAATGATAAATGGTCTTCATTATACCCTTATCCAATGATAGACTATAAGATCATTGATGCATCAAATGACACATTACCAATTGAAGCGAATGAATCTGAGTTCTGGGCATTGGGTGGACAAGAATCAAATGATTCAATTTTCAAAATCAAGAATGGATACACTGGTAAAATCATTAGTACAACAAAAAGTGAAAATGAAAAACGACATAGTAAGTTGTATCCACTCAAAGGAGAGTTGATATGGGTTTCTGATAGTAAAAGTAATAAAATTTTTAAATATAACACTGTTGAAAACACTTTGGTTTTGGAAGCAAATGTTCCAATTGAGGAAAATGTAATATTATTAGAATACATAGGTGAAAAACTATGTTTGATTTCTACAAGACATATGATTCTTTTTGATGCTCAGTTGAATATACTAAAGAAGTTTGAATTCCCCGATAATTGTATAACTGCTACTATTGCTGATAACACAGTTTCTATTTTCAAATATTCTAAAACATTGGATACATATGGGGTTGTGATATTTGACATAATTGAAATTGGTGATGCTCAAGTGACATTTAATAATATAAATATTATAGATGATCAACTCAATTTCAAAAATTTGTCAATGTTAAAATTTTTGATAATAAACAATGTTAAGTACTTGTTTCTTGGATTTATTGAAGGAGTCATAAATATCTACAAACAAAACATGAACAAGGATGAATTAATGAAGCTTTTTACCACAGATCAGTTGAAACAGAATATGGATGATGGTGTTTTGAAGTTGAAAACTAACATTTTCAAACCTCACGATATTACCTGTTTGAATGGTCATGATTTATATATGTTAACTTCAAAGGAAGGTGATTATTCATTCTTAAGAATAAAAGATGGTCAACTAAATGATATAACAGATTGGTCTGTTTTAGGTACATTCAAGCTATCCGACAACAATCAAATTGACATAATCAAAACGAATACCAATGCTATATTATTGAAATCCAATTATCTTTGGAAACTTGATTTAAAATTATCATACTATCCTAGAAGAGTTTTGCTTTGTGATGATTTTGATTCAGGTATTGTTAGCTGTTGTAAGTTTAATGGAAATAATGGTGTGACTAATGAGATTGCCATTTTGCGTGATGATGATCTATCCATTGTTGCTGTATCAAATTCCGTTGGAACATTGGTGAAGAGTAAAAAACTCAATACAAAATCAATGAGAATGATTCCTTTATCAAATAGTTTATTCATGTTAATACCTATTCCAGGAGTTGCTAAATATGCAGATCCAATTCAATTTTTTGATTATAAAAGAATGAAACTTTTAAAGAATGGAGAGAGTATAAATAAGTTCTTTGAAGAAGATGTGGTTCCACTGTGTGGATGTGAAATTGCAACTGATAATTCAGAACCAAAGTGTTACTACATTGCTGTTGGATGTATAAAAATGAAAAAAGAAGGATGTTTGAAAATATTTCAGATTTTAAAGAACAAAGTTACCAAAGATATTGAAATCAAACCACTTACACCAGTAATTAAGACAGAATCACCAATAACAGATATCAAATGCATTATGGAGGATAGAACGCGTTTGTTTCTATCATCAAATTCTAGTATATTTTCATTTTCAATTGGATCAGGTGAAAAGTTCTCAATTAATCAAGATGACTTCAATTATTATGGAACTGAACCGATTAAAAAGTTCGAAATTGTGCAACAAATTACCAAACAAGAAACATTTCCATTTTATACAGATCTGTTAGTTACATTTAGAAATAATACAGTGATGAAGCTTCGTTACATGCATACTTTGAACGACACTACAAATGATAAAATAATTCCCGAATACCGTTGTTCCGATATAATCTGTAATAACCATACGGATTTTATAGTTGCAGATTATCAAAAGGGAACATTATCATTATGCAATCAACAATTAGTCAAATTTTCAGAAATAAATGTTGGCTATACACCAAGACTTTCACTAATTAAAGCATACCCTCCATGGATATCCACTAAAAATAGATCACTTAAGAATAGTTATAGATTTGTTGCTGTAGGGTTAAATGGGGAAGTTAAATTATACACCACTGATACCAATATGGAAGCTACAATAAATACTAAAAAGAGAAGGATTGTAGAATTAAGTGAGTACGAGAATTCCTTTGTTAGTGAAACAAGAGGTATTACTAGCAAATATCATGAAACAGATGCAACTGTTGAATCATTACAAAGGGAGTTATTATACAATTTAGTGGATATTTAAGGAACAAAATAGTTATTTATTATTGTTTTTATCTTGTTGAATCTTCTCAAGTAAACTGTTGATTCTTGGACCCATAAGAGGTTGACCTTTTCTAGTTTTAGTGTTTCTTATACGTTCAGTTTGTCTTTGACGTTGATAGTTTTCCTCTTTCATTTTTTGTATCTTTTTCTTGGTAGATTCCATTTTTCTTTGTTTATCTAATTCTTTTCTACTCTTTTTCAATACCATTCTCTCTTGAAATGTCAGTGGTTTATGTTCCTTGACTTTTTCTTTGATTAAATCAATTTCTGATTTAGGTCCATCATTCTCTTCGCTTTCATTTTTGGAAGTTTCCTCTACTACTTCATTTTCTTCCTTACTCGGCACATCCAAACCTTCTCTTTCTAATAATTTGAAATAGTTTTTCCTGAGTCTAGCTCTATGTGTTAAAGCTTTTCTGATCTCATCTGTTTTCCCCTGTTTACCATTGAGATATTTTCTGGT
This sequence comes from Pichia eremophila, assembly GCA_030579415.1. Classification (NCBI taxonomy): domain Eukaryota; kingdom Fungi; phylum Ascomycota; class Pichiomycetes; order Pichiales; family Pichiaceae; genus Pichia; species Pichia eremophila. Next base: position 135,288 of record JAKTQW010000004.1, on the reverse strand, counting down.
ATCCTTCCTAGGACCCTTATTTCCTCTTATATTTCTATTACCAGTTAATGCCATTATGCTTACCTTTATCCTATATTTAAAACAGTAAGAAATACTCCTAAGTTTTAAGGAAAAAAAAATTCAAAATGAAAAAAAAATATCTCTTTTGCTAATCCCACACAAACACTGTGGAAGTGAAAATGAAAAATTCAAATTCCATGAAAATTTGAAATTTACCATTCTGGCATGACAATTAGAAGGAATTAACATCTCCATCATTGGACATCTTCTCTATTTGAACATACTTGATTCCACTTTCTTTCGTTTATCATCAATTATAGCAATACACTCGAGCTTATCAAATTTGTAAAGTGACAGCATTGCAGAAATAGAAAGTGTTATCCCAACCAAACCCCATTTATAAAAAAAACACCAAATCTGTACATATTATCAACATCTTAATAGAAATTACCAGGGGGATCAATCAATCAATCATCATATATATATTATGAGCCAATTTAGAAAGACGTTTTTCCATGGAAGGGAAACTTTAATAATAAAACGTTCATTTGATCAGAAGAAATCACTTGATCAAATACCGAATCCTCAATTCTCGCTATCAACCAATAGCAACCAACGACAATATAATACATTAAAATATAACCAATTTCGACATACAGTACGAAATAGACAATATGAAAATATAACGATGTTTATTCGACGTTTCTCAACAAATAAAATTTTACGAAATGATACTACAATTATCAATGAAGATGGTAGTATAAGAGATACAGCAATACATAAATTAGATGCAGTTAATAATGAGTTAAAATATTTTGATATGAATTTACCTGAATCAATCACTCCCAATTCAATCTTACAAGTATCCAAACTTTTTGATTGGTTATATACCAATAAACAATATGATTTAGCATATCAGTTAGTTAAATCAGTTTTACCTAATTATAATTTATTTTTCAATTTTGGTCAATGTAGTAAAATTATTGAAGTTTTTGATAAAATTGGTACACCTAATGATTTATACATATTCTTTGAAGTTTTCAAATATGATAAAATTCCAATTATATGGAAATCTACTGAAAATTTAAGTAATGATCCATACATAAAAGATTTAATGAATTTAACAGATATGATTCTATTTGATGATACTAAACCAATATTGGATCGTCTATTATTAGAGAATGAATTTGATGGATTGAAATATTTTACATTGAGAATCGTCTCTACTCTGTATTCAAACTTTGATAAAGTATCACAATTAAATTTATACGATTATTTGACAAACTTGGATCCTAAGATGAATATTTATTTTCCTCCAAATGTGATCAGTCAGTTATTTGTAACTTTCAATGAAATTAATAATCCAAAGTTTGACCAACAATACGAATTCCTGAAAAAGTACTTTGATGTGCATTATGATAATACTAATATTAATGAAAATTCCTTTCAATACAAATTGATTTCTGCATTATCCAAACTAGAAATAACAACCTTAAGATTTAAATTTTGGTATGAATACTGTTATAACAATGAAAAATTACGATATAATAGAGAAATCCAACCTATAATTTATCTCAGAAATAATAAACTCCATTTCCTACCAAAGAATTTTGAAAAAGATTTAAAATATGATAACAATCAATTGAGTAATGTTTTCTCAGTTTTGATTTATACACACAGTAAATATGAAAATAATACATACGTGGGGCAAATTTTCTATCATTTAAAAATAAAACTAAAGTTAACAATTACAAAACCTGATAAGATTGGTTATTTAAAAGCATTAACAACAGATAAACAATTTACAAAGGCTAAAATTAAATTGAGAAAATTCATAAAAGAAGACCCAGATTTTGAATCTGATGAAACTTTACACCCCATTTTAATGATTTTAGCAAGAAATAAAGATTGGGATGAATTAGAGAAAATTTATACAACTAGATATGAAAATAATGAAGTTATAACAAAAGATCAATATATTACATTATTTGCAGCATTATCAATTCGTCCAGGTACTCATAAAGTTATGATGACATTATGGGAGAATTATCTTAAAAGAGGATTTGAACCAAATGATCAAATCTTATCATCAATTATTCAATCATATGTTAATACTAAATCGTATGAGGATGCATTACAATGGTTTACAGCATATTCTCATTATAAAGTTAATTTAACACCTAAATCTTATGGATTAATGATGCAATCATTAGCATATATGAATGAAATACAATCAGTATATATGGTTTTAGATGAATTAGTTAAAAAGGAAGTTAGATTACCAAAAGCTATATTTATACCAATTTTTACCAAATTTGCTGAAATGGGAGATTATAAAAGTATTGAATATATTCTAAAATTTTATTATCCAAAATTTAATCTTAATATTGAAAGACATGATAGTAGATTTATTATGAAATCACATTTTCATGCAAATAGATTTGATATTATAATTGATAATTATATGAAAATGAAGGAAAATGAAATTTTTTATCAAGATAGTGTTTTAGCATTGGAAAGTGCAATCAAATGTAAAGATATAAAACTTTACGAACATGTGTGGAATAAAGCATCAATCATTGCAATAAATAGAGGTGATATAGATACTAAGGCATATGTTACATACATGGCATATTGGGTTAGAAAAAATGGTTCATTTGGAGTTAATTTCAAATTAAAGGAAATTAAAGAAATACTTAAGACTGATAAACTTCCATCAATTATTTTTAATCAAATGATTTTTTCAGCTTTAAGAACAAATAGACCATGGTTAACAAAGAAATTTGTTAATTATGCACTAATAAATAATGTTTCACCAACACCTAAGATGTATTCATTAGTTCTACAAAGTAATGTTTCAATGCCATGGATTGCAAGAAATAGTATTGATGAAACTATTACTATATTAGATGATGTTTTAATAAATAGAAAGAATGATAAGTTCGGTTTATTGAATGCAGATTTAAATCCAATGTCATTCAAATTAGTTATCAAAGCTGTGATTAAATATAAGGATATTTTTGAAGCAAGAAGATTATTTGAAGCATATCTTGAAACAAGTAGAAATACTTTAACTAATAATATTCATATTTTAAATATTGAATTAATGTTATTAGGTGAAGAGGAAAGATGGATTGAATTTGATGAAAAATATGAAAGTTATTTAGAAATGATTACTAAATTAAATGAGAATTCCAGATTTAAAGATTCACAAGCTAGATTAGATAAAATTGAAGATAGAAATGAATTTAGTAGATTAGATTTACAACATGATATTAATTTAAGAAGTTATTATGATGATGATACAATTAGGAAGAAAACTGATGCAAGAGTTAAGATACCTAATTGGATTAAAAAATCTCATTATGATATTTGGATTTATAGATTAAGACAATTAGAAACTGCTGATAAATTGAATGAAGTTACTGATATAGTTGGTGAATTAATTCAAAAGGGTATTGTAATGAGTAATAAGAATTTGAATGAGACAGCATTATTTTTAAGTGAAAGAATTGTATGTTTAGAGGAAGCAGCAACATTTATTGATAAATATCTTTTACCAATTCATATTAGAAATCAACAATTTAAGAGAGTTAAATTAAGATATACAACTGATGTTATACCATTTATGAAACGTAAACCTGAATATGAATTTAGAGCTGATGTTTATTATGATGTTATTAAGAATCTTTCAATTGCATTAAGTGAGAGATTATCATATGGGCAACGAATTGATTTAATGAAGACATTGAAAAGATCATCAAATAAGTATATTCTTCATAATTTAGAACATTTATTAAAGGAAAGACGTCATATTAGATCAAGTTATTTACAAACTAAGAGTATGCGTAGAATATTCTATCGTGAACAAAGACGCCAAATGAAGATATCAAGACAAAGACTTAAGCGTAAGTCAATGTATAATAGATTAGATGTTGTCATTAAGGGCCGTCAAAGATGTAAAGAATTACTTGATGAGTTGAAATATTTAACAGATCGTATTCAAGATAAGAAATTAGATTTTGCCTCTAAAAAGGAAATTGAACAACAACAAAGAGAAATACGTGGTCGTATTAAAGCCGTTCACAAAGAGACACGTGAACAAGTCCGCTTAGCCAAGGCCAAGGCACAAAAGGAATATAATGATAGACAAGAGAGTCTTTACAAGGATACTTAAAGTTAATAGAGAATAGAACCTGTATATAGTGTGTGTATTATTACGTAAGAGATTCTTATAATTTAATATTTTCATGTCATGATTCTTATATATAGCAAGAATTTGACAATTAAAAGACAACACAACACGTATATATAAGTTTCATTCTGAGATCTTTATCTGTTGGGACAACCATGCATTCATTAGCACAGAGGGCAAACAGTTTATCTTCAATCATAACAACAGGTGTATTCATTGTTATGATTCTTGTATCAATATTAACAATTGTGAATCCACCTGTTTTAAATAGTCCAATTAAATTTAAATCTGCAAAACCTATAGTTTCAATAAAGAATACGAGGAATTATGGTGCAACTAAGCAAAAACCTAAAGAAAATGCTAAATTTAAATTTGATATGGTTGCAGATTTCAATGATTTAGTTGATTGGAATACTAAACAAGTCTTTGCATACGTTTATGTTGAAATTGATAATGATAATAATACTAATAATAATAATGAAGATGCCGATAAAATTGTCATTTGGGATAAAATATTTGATGATAAGAGTAAGATGTACTTTAATCAAAAGAATATTAAATCTAAATATTCATTATGGGATTATTCACCTGAATTACATGGTCGTACGGGTACTTTTAAATTAGGTTATAATATTCAACCTCATTTAGGTCCACTTACATTTGGTACTATTGATCTTAATCAAACAATTACATTCCCTGAGATCAAAGTGTAAGTTCTTTTTAATTCTATTTTATAGTAATTCTTTTATATATATAATGTTACATAATAGATAGATAATGATTGACACCCTTAGTTTAGATTAAGTTTGTTAAAACAACGTCAGCAGAATCACCCTCTGCTGCTATTATCGTTTGAATTTTACCATTTTCAAAATCAGTATGAAGTGATAGTATTTGAGATGATGTATTGATTGCATCAGAGCTGACAATTGATTTACCTTTTGGATCAAGAATGATATAATGATTACTGCATATAATTAATGAAACACCTTCATCAATGAAAATTCCATTAAATTTACTTGTATCAACATTAGATTCTAAAGTTATTGCATTTTTACGTAAATCAAATATTATTGCCTTACATTCAACAACTATAATCATTAAATAACCATTAATTGCAAATTCAAAATCAATTAAATTTTCTACCCCCCAATCAATCTTTAATTTAAATTGACGATCAGATAGATCATAAATATCAATTTCTTTACCATCAATATATGAAATACCTAATAACATTCCATCAGGATGTAAGTGAATTGAATTTATATTAGATGATAATTGTTGAATGAAAACGCTTTTCAAATCATAAACAAATTCTAAATGATCTTTAAATGCCACAATGAATAAATTTATTGATGGATGTCCAATAACTGAAATAATATCCTTTAAATTTTCACTATTTAATCTGAAACTTATCTTCTCCTTTGATTGAATATTAATTAATTGAACATTATTACTATCAGCTTTGGCATTTTTACGCTGTGCTGGGAAGTTTAAAACATATGGTGTTTCGTTCATCCAAAAGACAGTTTTCTTGGATTTACCTTTTGCTGATGTATGAATTTCTGATAATGGTTCTAATGAAGTATTCAATAAACTTATTAATTGGAAATAATTTTCCGAGTAAACCAATACAGCGGAATCACCCTTTTGATTTTGTTTAATTGTCGTTAGTGAACCTTTCTCTCCAACTTTAATTGTATTAATGAAATTCTTGGATGTTGATAATTTATAACTTTCACCATTTTTTTCATTATCTTGAATGAGTGAATATATTGGTGATTTACCTCTAAGTGATTTATTAGTAGTTTTATGTTCTTCAACAAGTTTAACCTGTTCTTCATTCAATTTTTTAGAAATTGGTAACCAATCCTCATCAACATTGTCAACCTCATTATCATTATCAATTTCAATTTCAGTTTCCTTTTCAGCTTCTTTTTCATTATTTATTACATTATTATGTGAGCTCCCACTATCTTTCATAAACTGTTCCAAAGCATGAATTGCATCATCACGTTCCTTACATGCATTAACTGCAACATTAACTGCAGCATCTTGTCTATATAGTGATAATGACAATTCTTTCTTAGTTATATCTAATTCTTTCCTTAGTTGAAATATTTCAATACTTAAATTATCCCAAATATTTTGAAATGATTTTAATAATGATGGAACTGATGAAACATTAGTTGTTTCAATTTGATTAGGTTGATTTTTTTCAGGTATTGAAATTTCAATTATATCATCAATATTCATTAATTCATTATTAATCGGATCTTTACCAAATTTATCTATGTATTTGGTTAATGTCGATTTATCGAATATCCGATTTGATTTCAAAGATAAAACAGGTGTATCTGTGACAGTGTTAGTTATCGAACAAATATACATTGTCTACTAAAAGAAACACAATAGTTGTATCGATTGTTATTATCTCAAACTTATACATTATCATGTAAGCGTTTGAAAAAAAAATTAAATTTTCAAGTTAAAAACCATTATCCGTTGAGGACGTAGAAAAGGACTATATAATCTATATAAGATGGATATATTATACAAGTAAGTTATGTGTGTGTTAGGGCATGTTGAAATATGTATTGAATGCGATGTTGAAACCATTAAAAGAGAGATAAAAATGAATAGGAAAAGGAAATAATTAAGAAACAAAAATTGATCGGCGGTTTTTGTGTTGAATATGGACCTGCCTTTGTGTACTAAAAGCCGTGTTGAAATTAAAGAGTGTGTGTATGATAATATCATTATATCATTATATTATGGAATATGAATATGAATATGAACAGTTGATGTTGTTGTTGTGTTGTTGTTGTTGTTGGAACAGTATTAAATGTTATCAAATAGTGTGAAGATTCTATCTTCTTGATTAACATAATCATTATCAACTATATTGACTAAAACATAATCATCAATTAATGATTTGATAAATTTAGAAGATTTTAAATCATTTAATCTATCTGATTCATCAGGTTGATTAGTTAAATCATTTGAAGAATTTAATAAAACATTTGACCATTTCTTCAAAATTAAATAAAGTTCATCCTTCCAAGCAAGGAATGAAACTTTTTCAACAATTGTTGGTTGTGCAACTTCTTTACCAGGGAAACAACCCCAAGTAACTGCATTAACATCAGATTGATCAGTAATATTTGATTTTAAAATAGTTGTTGTCTTTGAATCAGTAATAATGTAATTAAGAATTTCATAATCATTTAATTCATTAATTTTTTTAATATTGTTAATTAAATTATCAATTTTAGATTTTGGAATTAAAAATTCTAAATATTGTTTTTGATAAACATAACCATTTGATGGACCCCAACCAAAAACTTGATCATTTGATTTAACACCATTAATTTTTGGTTGTGAATTAATTGTTAAAATACCATTTTCATTTAATTTAATTAAATTAGATTTGATTGAATTGATTTCAGTTGTAACTTGAGTATCTGACCATGGTAAACAATGAATTTCATTATTAAGATAACTAATAATTAATTTACCTAAATCATTAATATTTAAAGGTTTATCCCATAATTGTAAAATTTTTGTTGCAGAATGTCTAATAATTTCATGTTCAAACATATCTAAACTACCAAATGCAGGAGATTTTGAATCCCCCCATCTACCATTTGGAAATTCATCCCAATTATTAGTTCTTTGAATATAAGAAAATTTTCTATTTTTCCAAAAAATTGGTCTAACATTTTCACTCTCTCTGAGAGGGTTTAAAGATTTTCTCCAAGGTTTTGAATTTTCTAATTCATAATTAATTTTTGAATTTAATGAAACTAAATTAAGTTTATCTAATAACATTGTTGAAGATTTTTCTAAATTCATTGTATAAAAATGTAAATGATTAATTAATTTTGAATCAATTAATTTTTGACATAATTCAGCCATTAATAAACAACCTTCATCTCTAACTTTTGAATCATCATCTTTAATTGGATCTAATCTATCAATAAAATTTTGAGGAATTTTAACACCATTCCATTTAGCTCTTCTAATAAAAGCATTATAATTTGAAATTGGCATAATACCAGGTATAATTGGAATATTAATACCAAAATCTTTACATTGTTTTGCCCAATTAATAAAATTATCAACATCATAAAATAATTGAGTAACTATAAAATCAGCACCTGCATCTTGTTTTTGTTTTAAATATTCTAAAGTTTTCAAATTATCAGGTTCCTCGGGATGACCTTCAGGGTAACCAGCTATACCAATACAAAAATAATCACCAAATTTTGATCTAATATGATTAATTAAATCTTTTGCATATTTGAAATCACCTGTTGATTCTGAACCATCTAATGGAGGGTCACCTCTTAAAGCTAAAATATTTTGACAACCTGAATTATAAGCATTTTGTAAAGCATCATCAATTAACTTTAATGGCATATTTGTACAAGTTAAATGCATGCAAGTTTCTAAACCTAAAACAGTTGAAGTTATATTAACCATTTCTGAAGTTAAATTAGATAAATTACCACCAGCATTCCAAGTTATATCAATAAATAAAGGATTTAAATTATACATTCTATCCATTCTATCATATAAATTTTGAACACCTTGAGTTGTCTTTGGAGTGAAAAATTCAAATGAGAAAGAAGCTGGAGATGATGGATCTCTATGAGCTGCTAATAATTTATCAGATACTTTCATTGTATATGAGTTTGGTTATTAAAAAGAAGAAAAGAAAAGAGAATAATAAACTAAGATAATATTAGAATGTGAAAAGATAATAATATTAATATATATTAAACAAATAAAACTATTTTGATGATTTGAAAAAAAAGTCAAAGTTGGTGAATCATTCCCGCAAAAGAAATGAAAAATTATTGAAAAATTATGTAGAATGTGAAAAATTTATTATTACCTAATTAATTTTAGTATAGTTGATAGGTTTACGTAATAATAAAGTATTGATTATATTCACTTACAGTATTTACACACTATCATAATTAGGTAGATGATAATAATAAATAGATAAATACAAGATAGTCAGTCATAAGAAGAAAAAGTAGTTAATAAAATTGTAAAAGAAGATACAAGGGCAAATGTTTTGATAGAAACTAAATTACTAAATACTAAAATAAAAAATGAGCCTTCTAATCGTATATTTATATAGTGTTCGTATAAATTTAATTGAAGGCTCATCAAAATTTTAAAATTACAAAAAACTTACGTAATACTCATTACGTAATGAACGTGACATAGAGACGCATCGATCCACTTATTACCTAATCACCAAAAAATAAAAAATAAAAAAAGACAGACGCATCGACGCCCGCAAAAAGAAAGAAAAAATTTTTTTTATTGCTCTCTCTTTCTTTTAATATTACCGTAAGCATAATTTCTTTACTAATTAGAAGACACTGTTGATGATGAAAAATTATTAAAATAATTTTATTTAAATTTTTTTTTTAACTTTAACTTGATTTTAGTCTTATATTTTCCGTATTTTCTATCGTGTTATTTATCAGAGCCATCATCTTTAACCCTACCCCTCCTCAACTCAAATAATGACAAAAGCTCAATTTAGAACTTTAGAGAGGGAAAATAGATTTATAAATCCTCCAAAAGATAAATCAAGTTTCCCATTATTAGAAAATGCGGTAAAACCTCATATTGGTTCATTTAATGCTTTAACTGATGATATACTTAATTTAGCTGTTAAAGATATTGGTTATAAAACAATTTTTGATTCAAAAGATCCTGAAAAAATTGGTCCAAATAAATTAAAAATTAGAGTTGATTCAGTTCAAATTGCAAAACCTTCTGTACCTTTAACTGATAAATTATCAATTAATAGAAATATTTATCCAAGTGAATGTAGAGAAAGACATTCAACTTATAAAGGTAGATTATTATTAAAATTAGCTTGGTCAATTAATGATAATGATGAAGAAATTACTGAAATTAGAGATGTTGGTCAATTACCAATTATGGTCCAATCAAATCGTTGTCATTTAAATAATTTATCTCCAAATCAATTAGTTAACCTTAGAGAAGAAAGTGATGAATTGGGTGGTTATTTCATTGTTAATGGTATCGAAAAATTAATTCGTATGCTTATTGTTCAAAGAAGAAATCATCCAATGGCAATTATCAGACCTTCATTCGGTAATAGAGGTGCTTCTTATTCTGCATTTGGTGTTCAATTAAGATCAGTTAGACCAGATCAAACTTCTCAAACTAATGTCTTACATTATCTTAATGATGGTAATGTTACCTTTAGGTTCTCTTGGAAAAAAAATGAATATTTAGTACCTGTTACTCTTATCCTAAAGGCATTAATTGAAACTTCTGATAAAGAAATTTTTGATAATATTGTAGGTTCTGATGTTGATAATTCTTTCTTAACTGATAGATTGGAATTATTATTAAGAACTTTTAAAAATTATAAATTAAATTCAAATAATGAATCAATTGCTTATTTAGGTAAAAAATTTAGAATTGTTTTCAATGCTTCACCTGATATGACTGATATTGATGTTGGTAAAGAAGTTCTTAATAGAATTGTTTTAGTTCATTTAGATGATAATAATGATAAATTTAAAATGTTATGTTTTATGATTAGAAAATTATATTCATTAGTTGCTGGTGAATGTTCACCTGATAATCCAGATTCAACTCAACATCAAGAAATTTTATTAGGTGGTTTCCTTTATGGTATGATCTTAAAGGAAAAAATTGATGAATATTTATCCAATTTAAAATTACAAATTCAATCTGATATTAATAGAGGTATTGCAGTTAATTTTAATGATAGAAAATATATGACTAGAGTTTTCTCAAGAATTAATGAAAATATTGGTCAAAAATTACAATATTTCTTATCAACTGGTAACTTAGTTTCACAATCTGGTTTGGATTTACAACAAGTTAGTGGTTATACAGTTGTTGCAGAAAAAATTAATTTCCATAGATTTATATCACATTTTAGAATGGTTCATAGAGGTTCTTTTTTTGCTGAATTGAAAACAACAACTGTTCGTAAATTATTACCTGAATCTTGGGGGTTCTTGTGTCCTGTTCATACACCTGATGGTTCACCATGTGGTTTATTAAATCATTTAGCTCATAAATGTGAAATTACAACCGAAAATATTGATACAAGTAAAATTCCAATGCAATTATTTAAATTAGGTGTTAAACCAAATTCTTCATCAATTTCAATTGCAGGTCAAAATGTTTGTTGTGTTCAATTAGATGGTAAAATTATTGGTTATTGTTCTCATAAACAAGGTAAAATAATTGCTGATACTTTAAGATATTGGAAAATTGAAGATTCTGAAAAATATGGTATACCATTATCATTAGAAATTGGTTATGTACCACCTTCAAATCATGGTCAATATCCTGGTTTATATTTATTTGGTGGACGTTCAAGATTAATTAGACCTGTTAATTATTTACCATTAAATAAATTAGATATTGTTGGTCCATTTGAACAAGTTTTCATGAATATTGCAGTTATACCTGATGAAATTGAAAATAATGTTCATTCACATTGTGAATTCTCTCCAACTAATATTTTATCAATTTTAGCAAATTTAACACCATTCTCAGATTTTAATCAATCTCCAAGAAATATGTATCAATGTCAAATGGGTAAACAAACAATGGGTACTCCAGGTGTTGCATTAGTTCATAGATCTGATAATAAATTATATAAATTACAATCAGGTCAAACTCCAATTGTTAAAGCTAATTTATATGATGATTATGGAATGGATAATTTCCCTAATGGTACAAATGCAGTTGTTGCAGTTATTTCATATACAGGTTATGATATGGATGATGCTATGATTATTAATAAATCAACTGATGAGAGAGGTTTTGCATATGGTGTTGTTTATAAAGTTGAAAAAATTGATTTAAGTCAACAAAGACGTAGAAATGATCCAATTACTCAACATTTTGGTTTTGGACCTGATGAAACTCCAGTTGAATGGAGAGAAAAATTAGATGAAGATGGATTACCATATATTGGAGTACATGTTGAAGAAGGTGATCCAATTTGTTGTTATTATGATGAAGTTTTAGGTAAAACTAAAATTAAAACTTATCATTCAAATGAACCTGCATATATTGAAGAAGTTAAATTATTAAGTGATGATAATGGTAATACAGAATGTCAAACTTTATCAATTAAATATAGAATTACAAGACAACCATTAATTGGTGATAAATTTTCTTCACGTCATGGTCAAAAGGGTGTTTGTTCAAGAAAATGGCCACAAATTGATATGCCATTCTCAGAAACTGGTATTCAACCTGATATTATAATTAACCCTCATGCTTTCCCATCAAGAATGACAATTGGTATGTTTGTTGAATCTTTGGCAGGTAAAGCAGGTGCATTACATGGTATATCACAAGATGCAACTCCATGGAAATTCAGTGAAGATGATATGCCAGCAGATTTCTTTGGTGAACAATTAAAGACTGCAGGTTATAATTATCATGGTAATGAACCATTATATTCAGGTGCAACAGGTGAAGAATTAAGAGCAGATATTTATATTGGTGTTGTTTATTATCAAAGATTAAGACATATGGTTAATGATAAGTTCCAAGTTAGAAGTACAGGTCCTGTTAATTCATTAACAATGCAACCTGTTAAGGGACGTAAGAGACATGGTGGTATTAGAGTTGGTGAAATGGAGAGGGATGCATTAATTGGTCATGGTACATCATTTTTATTACAAGATAGATTATTAAATTGTTCAGATTATACGCATACAAGTGTTTGTAGAGATTGTGGATCATTATTAAGTACACAAGTAAGTGTTGCAAGAATTGGAGGTGGTGAAAGTATTCGTTGTAGACGTTGTTCAACTAGAATTGATAATAAAAATATTGGTCATAAATCAAATATGATTGAAAATGTTGATGTTTGGGAAGATGGTACAGGTAAAAGATTTATTGGAGGTGGTAATACAACAACTATTGCAATTCCATTTGTTTTGAAATATTTAGATAGTGAGTTGAGTGCAATGGGTATTTCAATGAAATATAACGTTGAACCTAATTAACTCAATCTAAACCTTAAGATTACATTACAATGTACATAAAACCTTTTTGTATTTTATATAGAACAAAATAAAGCATAATAATAAGATAATAATAAAATAAGATTTTAAACTTTATGTCAGATGCATTTGAAAATTGCCTATTTGAGTTAATTGCAAACATCGAGAAAAATGCCTTTTCTAACTATTTATTCCTTCATGAAACGTAACTTCTATATTTATGTACTTTTCTTTCTATTTCTATTACACATCAAAGACTAACTATACACATACATAAATTATGCCCGTTAAACTGAGTATACCCATACTGCCTGAAGGTTTCACATTACAAAGAATAACAAATGACGATTATGATAAAGGTGCATTACGTGTACTTGAACAATTAACAGTAGTCGGAGAAGTTAGTAAAGAATCATTTGAAACATATGTTAGTGAACAAAATGATAAACATATTACTATAACCATCAAAGATCCAAATGGTGAAATTGTTGGTATTAGCACATTACTTATTGAAACTAAATTAATTCATGGATTTTCAAAAGTTGGTCATGTTGAAGATGTTGCAGTTGATAAATCAATGAGAGGTTCTAAAATTGGATTATCAATGTTAAGATTTCTGACTAATCTGGCAATAGAAAATGGTTGTTATAAAGTTATTTTAGATTGTGATGAGGAAAATGTTGGATTTTATGAAAAGTGTGGATTTTCAAGAGCTGGTGTTGAAATGCAATATAGATAATTCTTGTTTGTATGTGTATATCTTTTCTAGCTTTTCTATAAAATTTCTAATAATTGTAATGTTGCAACTTTAACATCATTTACTGATAATAAATCTTTGAAAACTGTTGAAATATCAGAAATTTGAGAACCTTTGATTGTTAATACCTTGAAATCAGATTTACAGAAAATTTCTTTGTTCTCAATGATTAATAGCCAATGTATTGATAATGTAATCGATGATGGTAATCTAAACAATATAGGTTCAAAAAATCCATTAGAACTATCAACTTCTATACCTGATGGTAGATTTTGGAAAATCTCATTGAATGTATGGGAAATTTTATGTTTCATTCGTAGTATTGAATTCATTGTAGATACGAATAATGAAACATTTTTACTTCTAACTGATTCATGAATAAGTTTTGTTATTGTGTATGAATATGGTATTATTTCAACACATGGGGATATCTGTAAGCTTTTAACATATTGTGTAAGTGCATTGATAGAAAGATGTATATTATAAGTACCAGAATTTAAAAACTTTAAACAAATATCCATTTCAAGTTTGGTATCTGTTCTTTCCCTTTTACATGAAACTATTTCCATTCCAGGACATGTTAATTTGCTATATTGTATCCGTTTCTCTATATCTAATGAAGGTAATTTTGAATATTTAGATAATAAAGATGCAGAATCTGGATGTACTGGAACACGTAAAAATTGTGAAACTTTCTCCAATTTGTTTCTTTTCTCAATCAATCGATCTCTTTCCGCTATTAAATCTTCTAGAGTTTCTTTTTTGTTACTCATCATTGTAATATACACACTGTTATACAATTAAATCAAATCAAAGCAAAGAATACATAGTATAAACAAAATTCAAAGAAAAGAAAAGAAAACACGTTAATTTGGAATATGTTTAGATTTTCTCAAAAGTGAGTGAATTCGACTTCTCTTTGGTGATATTCGTGAAATAGCTTTCTTAAGTCTTCGGACCTTTGATGGATTATCCAATCGTACCTTCTTAGATAATATATTCAGTGGATCTTCACGATCATCAACGGGTCGAGGACTTGAAGTTATATGTGACTGTTTATTTTGTTTATGAGTTTTGAATAATGGTGGACTTAAAACTAAATTATCATGACCTGCAACACTCGATCTTGTCAGAGGTCGTCCAGACACATTATAAGATTTGGTAGGTGAATCTATCGTTATTACAGGTATCTTTTTCTTGATGGGTTGTTGTTTTTCAATTGGTTTTCTCTCATTATTTATCATATTTTGAACTAATGTATGTCCTTCACCTTTTAATGAACGTAAATGTCCTCTATCAATGACAACTTCTCCAGTACGTAAATCAACGACATCACTGGGTCCTGCATGTTCATATTTTTCAATAAGATCTTTCCATACAGCTCGGGCACGTTGTAATGCCTCCTCTCTACGTGCCAGAAGGTCCATGTTGTATATTTAGAAGGGAAGGAAAGAAGCAGTCTTGAAGAGCATTGTTGACATTGTGGTGAAGCTGGTTTGTACTGGTACCTAATTAGGAAATTTTATACAATTACGTAATGATTTTATCATTATCGTTCATCATCATCTCAAGCCACTCTGTTACGATATATATTAAAGATCAGATACAGACCAAAGGCTAACAAGTATATATACGGTAATTCAGAATAAACTACTATTGGCTATAAATATCATTAAACTATATACAGTAAAACACAATTAGATATTAAAAGAATACTTAATTTAGTACAAATTTTTTTTAGTTATCAACAGTATGTACACGGGTATCATTATGGAACTTCTTCCAACAATCACGAAATGCTTGCATTTCTTTCAAACATTGACGCCAATCACCTGTATCATAATGACAAATTTGTAATGCTTGATTCTCTTCAAAACATCCAGTATCCGATATTCGTTGATCCCATGGATCAGGTGCATCTGAATCATCTTCTTTAATAAATGGTTTATTGTCTTCCGGTTTCATTGGTAGTATATCGGGGTATGTATGATTTTATGTGGTTAGTCCATAAGAAAGATAGATGTACACAACGAGCGTTAAGACGTATTATATACTTATAGGATAAAGAGCTAATCAGTGTAATAATTTATGAATTTTTCTTGTTTTTGACGTGACATGATTTTGTTTGAGAAATTTCACCATTTATTACTAATTTGGAAAACAAAAAGAGAAGTCAATGAGAGATCTTTCCCAGTTTGAACAGTTTTTCTACTACAAGACTATCAATAGATATTACAGTAACGTACGTGTTTAGCAGAGTATGAAAAACCTGTTAATAAAACACAATTATGTGTGGCTTTACGTTTATTGATTGAAAAATATCCAATGTTAATAATGTCTGTGGATGGAAAAAGCCCCAAAGCTACAGTCGTTAATGAAATATTATTTGATAATATTGTGGAGTTTGTGACGGTTGAAGAAGAATCAATTGAAATGATACTTAACTTATATCATGAAAAGTATTTCACCTACGATGAAAATAGCGTTACTTGGGAATTGAAAGTTATTAATAGCAAATATATTTTATTACTTTGTGATCATTTATTTTTTGATGGTGTCTCTACTAAAAACTTTCAAGTTGAATTGTCTAAGTTATTAGATAATGAAGGTGAGTATGGACCAATTTTATTCAAGAGATCATCAAACGCAAGTGTAATTCCTGCACCTAATGAATTTATCAATTACAAAGCACCAGAAGGTTTTGCTACACCAGAAATCGAATCTCCATTTAAAGATTTACTGGAGAATGGAAATTTAACAACTATAGAATGTCAAAATGGTGTTACCAAGGTAAGTGATTGTGAAATTATTACACTCAATAATGAAGAAATGGATATTTTGCTGAAATTATGCAGAGATCATAATGTCAAACTAACATCATTATTAGTACTTCTCTCTAATATAAGCGTGAAGGAATTTTTACCAACAAAGGATATTGAAACAGCAATCCCAGTTGATACTCGTGGGAAGATCCAAAATGAAAACTTCCCAGAAATCACTAGTTTTGAATTCGGTCTCTTTGTAAGTTCAGTTAGAGTAAGGTTACCTAATATTAATAAACTTGATTCATTATTAAATTTAAAGGAAATCAATTGGCCATGTGTTGAATACATTGATACATATATTCATACACATGCACCAATATCAGAATATTACATTTCATCTTTAGAAGGTTTAGATATGAAACAATACACAGAAGAAAAGTTTTCTAGATTGGAAAATGCATCAATGGAGATATCTAATTTAGGACGAGTTAAAGAATCCAATATTAAATCCATGTGGTTTGATCAACCAAGTGATACTTTCAATATCAATGTAATCTCCACAGATAAACAGACTACACTGGTTTTAAGATGTTGTAGGTACGATTGGGTTACTCTGTGGAAGAATTCATTACAAAAGACATTGAACATGATCATCCAACAGGAAAACTGACTGTAACTGAAAAATCAAAAAAATCACAACTTTCGCGCATCAAAATGGGTGATGTGTTGTCGAATTCTTTCATTTTGGGAATCTAAGAATAACACAAGGTCTTTTTATAGTGTCTTTTATTTGTATATTTACTATAAACTCCTGTAATTCACTACTTTGAACAACAATTGATCATGGTCAAGCTTAATGAAATTAACGAGACTGCTTTGTTTGCATGGTCTCATGACTCTGTTCCAATGCTTGCCACTGGTACTCTCTCTGGTGTTATGGATGATACGTTCTCCTCAGATTCACATTTATCAATCTATTCTCCTTTAAGTGGTGATGATAAAAGTAATGAACCAATCTATACTGCATCAACAAGTAGTAAATTCTCCTCAATTGATTGGAATAATAGCAAAGATACATCCATCTTAGCTTGTGGTTTGGAAAATTCAACTATTCAATTATATGATACTAATAAAATATTAAATGAAAAGCCACAAGATTTAATAAATGCTAGAATTGAAGAATATACAAAACATACAACCCCAGTTTTACAAGTTAAATTTAATCCTCTACAATCTCATATCTTAGCCTCTTCTGCTTCAAAGGGTGAAATCTTCATTTGGGATACTGTTAAACATACAGCTATTACTCCAGGTCAAGCAATTTCTCCAATGGGTAAAGTTTCCTCACTTGCTTGGAATAATAATATGGCCCATATCTTTGGTACCGCTGGTGATAATGGTTATGGTTCCATTTGGGATTTGAAAGTTAAAAGAGAAGTCTTACAATTGAATTATTCAAATATTAACCTTTCCACTATTCAATGGCATCCAACTCAAAGTACTAAATTAGTTACTGCTTCAGATAATGATAATGAACCTCTCATTTTAACTTGGGATTTAAGAAATTCAAGTGCTCCTGAAAAAATTCTCAAAGGTCATAAAAAGGGTATCCTATCCATTGATTGGTGTCTTGATGATCCTAATTTATTATTATCTTCTGGTAAGGATGATTCAACTTTACTTTGGAATCCAATTGAAGGTATTCAATTAGCTTCTTATCCTTCATTACCAAACTGGATTCATCAAACTAAGTTTGCTCCAAAAATCCCTGAAATCTTCGCTTCTGCTTCATTATCTAAAAAATTAGTTATTCAATCATTACAAGATACAACTGAACCAATATCAATTGATGTTAAAACTGAAAATGAAAATGATTTTTGGAATCAAATCTCAACAACTGAAACTCAAAAACCTGTTTTCAAAGTTAATCAAGCACCAATTTGGTTAAAGAGACCGATTTCAGCTCAATTTGGTTATGGTGGTAGATTAGCAATTGTAAATAAAAATGATATCAAAATTGTTAAAATTGCAAATAATGATAAATCAATTGATACTTCAGCCAAGGAATTAGTTTCAGCTATTGCAACTAAAGACTTCAAACCTTTATGTGAATTAAAATTATCAACTTCATCAAAGGCAGATGATTCTAAAGATTGGACTTTATTAAAGAAATTACTATCAGATGATACAGTTAACTCATTATTAGATTTAGAAAAAGAGGAAATTAAGGTAACTCCATCTGATTCTCCAGTTTCAACTGCCGCAGATTCTGACATTATAGATGATGATGATTTCTTCAATCAAATCAGTAATGGTAATAAATCAACACCTACAACTGTTGATGTTAAGGAATATATTCCAGAAGGTGAATTTGAAATTGACGTTAAAGGTGAAGAAGATGATGATTTTGAAAAATCTGCTATTGATTTATTATTAACTAACAAAACTGAAAGCTTAATTGATTTATGTATCCAAAAGGATCATATTATGGAAGCTTTAATTATTTCTTTAGATTCATCTGAATCATTGAAAAATAAGGTTAAGAATGCTTTTTTCCAAAAATTTGCAAATCAAAATTCTTTCTCTAGATTATTATATAGTGCAAGTAATAAATCAATTAATGATATTGTCAAAAATGCAAATATTGAATCATGGAAAAATATTGCAAATTCCATTATCACTTTTTCAACTGGTAAAGCATCTTTCAATTCAGAAATGAGATTACTTGGTGATAGATTATTAAACTCTCAATTAGAGAATAAGAGAGATTTTGCATTATCTTGTTATATTGCATCTGATTCATTAGATAAAGTCTCACAAATTTGGTTATCTGAATTAACCAAATATGAATCATATTATTTATCAACTAACAATGATGATGGCTCTAAAAATACTGCATTTGAAGCAAGGTTTAAAGCTTTAGGTGAAGTTATTGAAAAGATTGTCATTTTCCAATCAACTTCTAAATTTGAATTATCAAGTGATTCATCTGAATTAGGTAAGATTTTTGTTGAATATGCTGATTCTTTAGTTAATTACGGTCATTATGAATTAGCTTATAAATTATTAAACATGGTTTCTGATTCAATTCCGGAAATTAAAATTGAAAAAAATAGAATTTCAAAAGCTTTTATTCAAAATGTTTCAAATAACGCTACTACTAATATTTCAAATATTCCAAATGTTAAAAGACCATCTGTATCTAAATATGCTCTTCCTCAAACTTCAGCTCCAGATTTTGCTCCTCAACAAGTTTCTCAACCTGTTCAACAACAAGAAGATGTCGTTTCTGCATCAAAGGCATCTAACAAGTATGCAGCAAAGAGAAATCCATATGTTTTACCAGCAACTTCTTCATCTTTAAATTCTGCTCCATTAGCACAAGCTCCACCTTCATCTAATAGATCAAACTCAATTGCACCACCAACATCGTCTACGAATATACAAAAACATCAACCACCGCAACAAACACCTGTTGGTACTGCTATTCCATCTTATAACCCTTACCAACCACAAATCAACTCATTCCAAGCACCCGCTAATCCATACCAACCAACTAATGTTGCTTCACCAAATCTATCCAATGCTAACCTTGCAGCATCTTCTAATCCATATGCACCAAAAACAGCGTTAGATTCACTAAAACAACCAGCTTTTTCACCATCAAATAGTTTTGAAACCAGAAAGGAAAATGTTTTACCACCTTCATTGAGAAAAGATATGGGCGGATGGAATGATTTACCAACTCATTTAGCTCCTGTTGTCAAGCCAACACCAGCTGCCAATATTCAACAATTCCAAGATAAACATAGTAAAGCTTTAAATGCATCAAATGATTTTCCATCAGCACATACTCGTACTCAATCAGGTACAAGAATTATATCACAAGCACTGTCTATGCCACCACCCCCAAGTAAGAATGTCTATGATCAAAACTCAAGCTCATCACAATCATCTTTACCAACTACACCAAGAGCTGCAGCAACTAACAAGAATCCATATGCTCCAAAACCCCAAACATTCCATCCTCCAACTATCCCACTTCCTCAATCTCCAATGAGTAGAATATCATCACCACTTCCAGTTTCTATGAATAACTCAGCTCCACCAAAACCAGCAACTAAAAATCCATATGCTCCAAAGGCTAACAATGGTTATGTACCAGAAACTTCTCAATATCAACCACTGCAACAGTCATTTCAATCACAACCTCAACAGTTCCAATTCCCACCAGCTGCTAATTCATTTGAAGCCAATGTTGCACCACCTCCTCCAAATTATGGTAAACCACAAGGATCATTCTCATCTGCTCCACCACCACCAAGAAGAAGTTCTCAAGCACCACCAGCATTTAACAAATCAAAAGAGGAAATACCAATTACAACTCCAACTAACTCTCAAGGTGTTTTTCCAGATCAAATTTTAACACCAGCAGCAGAATTAGCAACTCCATCGGCTGATTCAGTTGATTCATCATTTGTTCAAATTATTGGTTCTACATTATTAAGTGAAATTGAAAAAGTCAAACCAAAGATTCCACAAAAATTTGAAAAACAAGTTATTGATACTGAGAAGAGAGTTAATATTCTTATCAAGCATTTGCAAGCAGGCGATTTGTTATCACAATCAGGAATTGCTAAATTAAATGAAATTGTTACTGCATTAGTTAATGAAGAAGGTGCTAAGGCTAAGAGTTTAAGTGAAGAATTTAAGACAGAATTTACCAATGAATGTGGTGAGTGGATGCCGGGTGTTACACGTTTAATTGGTATGAAGGAAGCATTAAAGAAGAAATAACTAAATCTTAACTTTATACTATAACCTTAATTGTATAATCATCTATGTTCTGTGACTATCTTAGAAAACAAAAATCGTAAATTATTTAAAAAAAAAATGTTTAGGGGGTGCCAATTATTTGATTGCCCACCACCGTTATGCATGCAAAAAATTGCGGCTCATTATTTTTTCTTTTGCCATCAACTGTTGTTTTACTTCATCTTCAACAACCAAAGACATGGATATCTACGTGGAGATTGTTTCTACAATCACAGAGATGATTGGTTTGTACTGACCTTGCAAATTATTTTTTAATTTTAATTTCAATCGGAATTTATTAACTAACTCTAATTAGGATTTTGTGATAACACATTTCAAATACTTGAAAATATAACGGTAAACAACGATGCAATTTTTGAATTATCGTGTATTGGTACAAGATTGGATACATTAACACCAGTTCTTGAATCTACGGAAAAATGTGTAAGAATGGACTATGTACCAGTAATAAAATCAAAAAACGAAACTGTTCATTCAAGTATTTCTAAAAAATTACAATTATTGGAGAAATCATCATTATCTGTTTGGAATGTAGTTGATTTAAAAATGAAAGAATGTGAAAAGGAAAGTCATTCATGGAAAGATGGATTTTACAAAATAGTAATGAAGCTAAAATATTTTGTTTGTTTATTACTCTCAATCTATACTATGATGAATGTGGGTAATTTAGGTAAAGTCGGAACATTAAAATGTCTTTTTAGAACGTATTATGAGTGTATTGATTTAAAGGATTTAAATGTTGGAAAACAAGTTAAAGATTATGTTGAGAAAATTATTCCATTTATAGAGACATGTAACTTAAATGATGAAGATGAAAAGATATTAAATGGACTAAAAATGGAGTTTCTTATTTTGGATATGCAAAGTGCATTCCTTTTAAACAATATTTCAATGGCTAAATTTTATGAAAACAAGGCAAATGTCGTGGAAAATTGTACAAAGATGAAAGTTGAAAATGTTTTCAATATTTGTCGAACTTTATTCAATGATGGGTTACAACTATACCAACAGGGGAAATATCTTGATTCATACTATTTTCTTGAACGATGTTATTTAATCATAGAAAAAATGGATGATAAAATCAAAGAAAGTGGTCCTGAATATAAAATCAAGGTTTCTACATTAACAATTTTAACAAAGTGTTGTATTAAATTGGATACTAAAGAATCTATTGAGAAGGCTAATAAATTAATTAAATTTTTACAAATGCAAGAAACTGAAAAAGTTGAATCCTTCAAATTACAACTTGAATTATTAGAGTATCAAAATTTAAATGTGGGTGAAATAGAAGAGATTATGATGAAATTTATAATATCATTACCATCAAACCTGAAAATTTTACAGAAAATTAGAATGCTTTTAAATTCTTATTCATCTAAACAACCAACAATTGCTAAAAACTGTTTATTGTATGTTTTCACCAATAAACTTAAATTTTCAGATACTGAATATAATGAAGTTATTGAAAATTATTTGATTTCTTCAATTTGGATGGTGACTTCACAATTAAAGATTGAAAGTACCAAGGAGAAATTGAATATTGTCGAAAATATTTTGGAAATCGGTGACAAGAAAATAGTTTTCGAATTAACTAAGGAGACCAAAAATTGTTTAGTGATTTTACTTTGGAGTATGGGTAAGAAAAAAATGAAGGAAGAAGATTATAATGAAGCTTTGGAATGGTTTGAATGTTGTTTTAGTAGAATTTTGAAAGTTAACAATAATCACGGCGAACAAAGTGATGAAACTTTTGGAAAAATTGAGCGTAGTATGTTACAATGTTGTTTAAAGATGAATGAAATTGATAAGTTTAATAATATATTTAACAGGTTATCAGAATTCAATAAAAAGAATGCAATTACCCTATACTATAAATTTGCTCAAATTTTGAGAAGGGAAAATCAAAAGGATGAAAACAATGTAGAGGCTTTGAAAATCTTAACTGAATTGTGTGATAGTGAAGATCCAAAATCAGTGAATTTATTGGCCCTCTGTGTTATTGAAAGTAAAGATGATACGAATGGTCATAATAAAGAAATAAATAAACCATTAAATTGTGCAATTGAAAAAATGTTGACTAAATGTGATGTTATGGGTACCACTACTGATAATCCATTATTTTTAGTGGCTTTAAGATCAAGTGTTTATATTTATGCTAAGACAATTGATAGTAATATCAAAAATTGTGATGAAAGTATTGATATGATGGTTAAATCGATTTACCAGTTTATTAAGTATGTTAAAGAGAATGAATCAAAAATAGATTACAATGAAATGAAAAATGATTGTGAATGGTTTGCAAGTATATGCTATAATTATGGTGTATTATTAGTTGAAAACGAAATGTTTGATAAAAATGGTGTTAAACTATTTACAAGTGTTATTAGACTAATAAAGTTATTAAAAAAGGATGATCGAGAAAATTATTATAAATGGCAAAGTAAATCTATCATATTTAGTGGAATGTGTGAGAAAAAAATAGTTGAAGAATATGATAAGTCTGATACTAGTATGCATGATATAAACCAGAAATGGAAAAAAATATATGATGATAATGTTCAACAAATTACTGTTTTAAGTGAATATAAAGATATTGATAGAGAGATAATATTTCAACATCATTTATTAGTTAATGAAAGTCTTATACGGAGAAAGTTATGGAAAGATGTTATTAAACGAGTGAAACAATTGACAGTTTCAGTGGAGGAAGATTTTGTTGAAACTGAAATGAATAATGAGCAACTTGATAATTTGATGGAAATGATATATGATAGATCACAACGGCATTTTACGTCAGTTGATTATGATCAAATTGCAATGTTATCTGATACAATTATGTTTGAAAGGGGGTTTAAGGATGAATTTCAAGTCAGTGAAAGAATGATATTTAAATGGATTTACTTACTGGTGAATTATTCATTACTTGAAGAGAAATACTTTCAACAAAAAGTAATTGATTACATTTTAACATTTCAAAGGAGAATCGAAGATACAAGAAAAATGGTTGATCATAATGAAGATAATCAAGTAAAAGATTCAGAACTTGAATGGCTAGCCGGTGTTTTATGGAATAAAGGTATTGAAAGTTTTGCACAGGAACGTCCAGAGGAGGTTAATAACACTAGTATGATAAGCGCAGATGATAGTGGATATGATATGAATGACGTGATCAATGAAGAACCATCAACTAAGCGTCGTAAATTTTCCAATAATAATAATAATCATGATAACTTTTCAGGAGGAGACGTATACTGTGATGCAGCTATTGCAATTTCCGGTGTCTGCCAGTGTCAAGTACAGAGAGATAGAATGGTAGAAATGAGAAAAAGGCTCATCTAATCTAATGTGAGCACGGCTGTAACATATGAAAATCCCAAAAACTTTATCTCTTTTAGCGGGAATTCCCTATCGGGCATTATCTTTCCTAAAGTTAAGGCACTTCTGACGGACAATACTACATTTTAATAAATAATGATTTATTATTCCTTTTGATCCCGTTTATTTAATGACATATACATGTCTTGGAATATATATATATGATATTTACCTATTTTGAAATAGTCTTATATTTAAAGGAGTTTAACAACCTGTTTCTCAAAATATAGTTGAAGGCTCTGTTATATTCTTCTTTATTCACTTTCTTTCTCTATAAGAATCACTATCAAACAATCAACTATGGAAAGTGAAAGAATTGCATACATTAAACAGAACATTTACATTCCAAGTGAACCAATTCCAAAGAGACCGGCAATTCCAGCACGTCATCCATCTCTTATACTTAATGATAAGCAAGAAGTTGTCGGTAGTCGTTCAGTATGTGGTTGTACTGGAGGTAAATGTATAACAGAAAATGCTTGTTGGATCTATGGTCCGAATGGTGAAGTTTTAAATCCTAATACTGATTGTACCTCAACTGAAGTTTATCATTTTAAAACATTATCTCATGATAGTATTGGTAGACAATTATAAGAATGTGAAATTCTGTTACATTTTTTACATTTCTATTTAAAACTTATTATTCATTTGCTTCGATTTATATTTAATCTCTTATTGCTTTATAAAACTTATATATATATAATATAATATTCTATTACTTGTTATCAGTTATAATTGCAATCTCATGATCATAGTGACAATGAGTACAGGATGTTCTGATTGGGCATTCTGAGACGTGGTAATACAAAAATTTGCTGTAAACGCCAAAATGGAAAGGATTTTGGATAATAGAAGTGATAGATCATCAATATTCTTAATCGTTAATCTTTCCATCGAAGCTTTCACCTCTAGAGAAACTAGGAATAACTCTGCATAAACTTAGTTAATCCTAGTCACATGCATTCTTTGATTGTGAAAATGTCGATAATACTGTAAGAAATTCAAACAAGGCCAGAATTTAATTTAGATTAAATTCAAAATCCAAATAATATTCAAAAATCTATATTAATATTCTATCAAGAATCAGTATAAATAAGTAATTATCAGAAAGTGAAACAAACACAACTGGAATACAGAACAGTCAAAGAGCCAAGCATATATATAAGTAACAATTATATATGTTAAACAGTAGATAATATTATGTAATCAGTAATGAAAATCAACTTCGAATTTGTTGAAAAATAACGAAGAGGAGAGAAGTAGAGAAGATCCTTAGTTAATATATAAGTGATCAGAGCTATTTATTAGACATAAGAGATGAGTTCTAGAGCATTGAGAAAACTTGGGAAGAGCACTTTAGAGAATGAATTAGCAAAGTACCAAAAAAAGTCTGTTGTTCAAAATAATTCAGATTCATCAGATGATGAATCAGAGGAAGAAACAGTTCAGTCTAGACAAACTAATGCATTTACATTCTTAAACGAAGACGATGATGATGATTCCGAAGACTCTGATGAAGGTGATGAAATTTCCGAAGAGGAAGAGGAAAAATCAGTAACTCCACCTGTTAATAACACCAAATCTAATAATAATTCAAAGAAACAAGTTAAATTCAATAAAGCACAAAGCTCTAAAAGTGTTGATGATATCGATGATAATGAATTAGATAAAATTCTTGCTGATGCAAAACTTGAGGACAAAATGAGAGAATTAGAATTGAAATCAAGTAAAGAAAATGACATCAATAATTTAAGTGATTTTTCTGATAACGATGATGGTTCTGATATTGATGATGATGATAATAATGAAGAACAATTACCTCCTTGGCCAATGTATACACATGGTGGTAAATTGTTAACACCAAAGAAATTTCATAGATGTTCACATTTATTATCCTTTGATTCCAGAGATTTAAACCCTGATAGAGAATATGAAAATTTATTTGGTAAATTATCAGCTGCTGCAATTGATGCTGCTGATTCAACTTCTTCAAGTTCAATTAGTCCTGAAATGTTATCACAAATTAAAAAGCTTGCAAAACGTATACGTGGTTGGTCTGGTAGAGATCATCGTTCCATTCCTGGAACTACTAGAAAATTAAAATTAACTAAAATCAAAGATGATTGGTTACCAATACCTAAAAAACCATTATCTATGGAAGAAATGTCTAAAAGTGATCTTGCTGGTTTAAATTCAACAAAGTTCAAAGATGATTGGAAAGAAATTATTTTAGAAGATATAAAGAAAGAACATAAGTACGGTTTAAGATACTATAATATCACACCTGGTCCTACATTTTCACTTGCTGCAACTACTGAATTTTTTATGTCAGTTGTTGTTCAACCAGATCATGAATCTTTAATCCGTTTACTTCAAAAATCTCCATATAGTATTGAAACTATTCTACAAGTAGCATGTATTTTACAAAGACAAGGTGATAACTCTAATACAAATGGATTAATAGAAAGAGCTTTATTTGTATTTGATTGGAGTTTACCTAATACATTTGAATTAGGAAATGGTAAATCAAGATTACCATATGAATTCTTCCTCAATAGACAAATATATTTAACATTATTTAGATATATTTCCGTCCTTACACAAAAATCTATTTACTATACAGCGTTAATTTACTGTAAATTATTATTCTCATTTGATCCTGTTGATGATCCATATGGTGTTAGATTTTTCATTGATTATTATGCATTTTTAGCCGATGAATACCAATATTTGATTGACCTTATTGAATCACCATTATGTCGATGTTATGATGCATGGTTAACTGCACCATTACAATATACTACTGCATTATGTTATTTAAAATTAGGTAAAAAGCAAAAAGCAAAGGATGCTTTATTAAATGCATATAATAGACATTCATATACAGGTCATAGTATCTTGGAAAAATTAGGTAATTTTGATTATCCATGGTTATTAGAGGATGTTAATGATACTGTAAAATTAATTACTGCAATTTATTTAACAAGACTTGACTCACTCTGTGAAGATCAAGAAGTTAGAAATTTTTTAGTTAATGAATTAAGTTCAATTATTACAAATATCGGTAAACCTAACTTAGGTTCATATTACTGGAATAATCTTGAAGAAATACCTGATAATATTTTAAGACATGCAGTTTTGTCTGGTGAATCTACAGTTATGGCTAAAATACCTGAATCCTTCTGGTCTGATAACTCAGTTTATGAATTCGATGTCTTACCTCCTTCTATTGGTACTACTATTTACAACTACATTGATGATAATCAAATTTCAAATGGTATTATGCAAAATACTATGCGTGCTGAAGAAATCAGACAATTTGAAGATTTGCTTCAACAAAACATTATTGAACGTTAAGTTTTCCCTGTATACATACTGATTCTAGACTGTATAAATGTAATTATAGAGCATCCGATTGGTTATATCTCTTGTTCTTGCTATTTGCTTTGATCTGCAGTACTCTCGTAACTACTTAAATGACTAAAATCACAGAACAGCGGCGGTGTTTTGCCCATTTTTAAATAGGGAAACACGCGTGGCGCAGTCTGTCAACATGAAAAAATACAAGATTATTTCCCTTTTGGGAATGTATGACCTTCTACTTTGGTGTTCTGTACTATGATTTATGGTTAATTACTGATCAATGGTAACCAAGCAGTAGATCAACATATGAGAAGATCATCACCATCTGATTCTGTCCTGTGATTCCAAAAGTCTATAAAAGGAAATCAACTTTCCAACTTCTTGGAAATTATGTTTTCTTCTTCTCTTCACTTTTTTTTTCTT
Organism: Pichia eremophila; assembly: GCA_030579415.1. NCBI lineage: Eukaryota > Fungi > Ascomycota > Pichiomycetes > Pichiales > Pichiaceae > Pichia > Pichia eremophila. The sequence continues at coordinate 106,512 of JAKTQW010000004.1, read as the reverse complement.
GTTCTTCTTCTTCTTCTTATATTTCTTAGTTTCTTATCCTTTAATACAGCAAACGCTTTCCACTTCGCAAAACTTATTCAGCTCCGCTCTTGCATTCAATCAAAAGTTCAACTCAAGCAACAAGTTTATTACTTTTAATTTCATTTTTTTAACAATGTCTACTGCTGAATTAGCTTCCTCCGCTTCTTCTGTTTCAGGAAAAGAAAATTCCGTTAATGATACCACGCTTAACGTCATTTCAACCTACCATGAAGCATCATCTGCTGAATCAACTTCTGAATCTTCAGCTTCATCAATTGTTCCAAGTTCAACTGACCTCTTTGATCATCCTGAAATTGCTGAACAAGGCACTAAACAAAAACATAAAAAACATCACAAAAAACACAGAACACATGACCAAGAAAAGGATGAAAATCAAGCTACAACTTCAAAAGAAACTGAATCTGCCAATGAAAATAGTAATAATAAATTACTTGGTCTTTTAAGAAAACATTCTCTTGTTTCACTTTTATGTTTATTAGTTGCCTTTGGTGGTTTTGTTTTCGGTTGGGATACTGGTACCATTTCTGGATTTGTTCAAATGTCAAATTTCAAAGAAAGATTTGGTGAATTAAACTCATCAACTAAAGAATATGAATTCTCTAATACTAGAGTTGGTTTAATTATTTCAATTTTCAATATTGGTTGTGCAGTTGGTGGTGTCACTTTAGCAAAACTTGGTGATACTTATGGTAGAAAAATTGGTTTAATGTCTGTTATGGTTGTTTATATTGTTGGTATTATTTTACAAATTTCTTCATTCCATTGGATTCAATATATGGTTGGTAGAATTGTTTCTGGTTTGGCAGTTGGTGCAGTCTCAGTTTTATCACCAATGTTTATTGCTGAAACTTCACCATCTGAAATTAGAGGTGTTTTAGTTTCTTGTTATCAATTGATGATTACTTTAGGCATCTTACTTGGTTATGTTACCACTTTTGGTACTGTCCATAGTTTCACTGATACCAGACAATGGAGAATACCTTTAGGTTTATGTTTTGCATGGGCAATTTTCATGATTGTTGGTATGTTATTCTTACCTGAATCAGCAAGATTTTTAGTTGAACATAACAGAATTCCAGAAGCAAAAGTTTCACTTGCAAGAATCAATAATTGTGATGTTGAAGATGAAGTTGTTGCTATTGATTTTAAGGAAATTGAAACTTCAATTATTGAACAAAGAAAAGTTGGTGAGGCATCATGGAAAGAATTATTTTCTAATGATGGTGAATCTCAAATTCTTACCAGAGTTATTATTGGTATTGCATTACAATCATTTCAACAATTAACAGGTAATAATTATTTCTTCTATTATGGTACATCTATTTTTAAATCAATTGGATTAGAAGATTCATTTGTTACATCAATCATTTTAGGTCTGGTAAACTTTTTATCAACATTTATTGCATTATACAGTGTTGGTAAAATTGGTAGAAGAGATAATTTAATCTTTGGTGCAGCTGCAATGGCATTATGTCTTTTAGTTTTTGCTTCAATTGGTTCAACTGTTCTTTATCCAAAGGGTTATGATCAAGCAGTTGATCAACAAGTTGGTGGTGCAATGGTTTGGTGTACATGTATGTTTATTATGGTTTTCGCAATTACATGGGCACCAGGTGTTTTTGTTGTTGTTTCAGAAACTTATCCATTAAGAGTCAGATCTAAGGGTATGGCATTAGCAACTGCAGCAAATTGGATTTGGGGTTTCCTAATTGCATTCTTTACACCAGCAATTGTTTCACGTTTAAGATTTAGTTATGGTTATATCTTCTTTGGAGCAACATTTGTAGCAATGATTTTTGTTTTATTCATGGTTCCAGAAACTGAAAATCTTACATTGGAAAAAATTGATGAATTATATACCCATTATAAACCATTTCAAGCACATTTAACAAGAACTGAATTTGATGATTATAATAAACTTCAACAACGTTTAAAGGAAAATCCACCAAAACCAAAACAAGAAATTGGTTATTATTACAGACAAGCTGAATTTTAACTCAATTAATCAATCAATCTACCAACCAACCATTTGATTCTTTCTTGCAATTTGACTTTTCAATTTAATGATTTCTTAATATAACTTTAATTTGATTTGATTCATTTTTTTAATTTACTTTTTAAATATGCTTTTTTAACTCTTTTAACTCTCTTATTTATCTCTTTTTAATATCTATTTATCTATATTTAATTTAATAAAAACCAAAAAAAATATCTGAATATGCTCTTTATAACCGATTAAGTCCGAGTATAATACTAATATAAAAAGCTCAACTTTTTGTTCACTCTGTATATTCTATGATGTACCGTACGGCAGTTGATCATTGTATTTCCGTTATTCAATATATATAATATATATCAGTTCATTCCCTATGTCATTCAATCAAATAACTTGAATGATGACAACCTTACTCTTTTCAGAATGTAATGTTTTGAATAAAGATAAATATATTCTATCAATTTACTTTTATGTGCATGGGGGGATTAATTTTTCTACAGTTTATTTGTTGAGATCATCAAACTTAAATAATCTTGATTAATTCCATATATGTCAATTATATTTACTCTTAATAATATATAACACCTACAGCAATTAACAATGAAGTTTGCTCAATCTTTAGAGGACCATATGGTTCCTGAATGGAGAGCTCAATACCTTGATTACAAAGCTGGTAAGAAAAAATTAAAAAAGTTAGGACAGAAACCCAGTGTATTGAATAGTTTAAAGTCAACTCCGATATTGAAATCACAGGCCAGTTCAAAGGCAAGATCAAGGAAAAGTAGCAATGCAAGTCCGTTAGAGAGAATTAGTAACATTACTCCAAAACTTGGGAAAACTCCAATAACTGGAACCCCTTTAAATGTCGTTACTGAAGATGATTATGAATATGATAATAATAATGGTGAATCATCATCAATGGTGAAAACTAATGCAATTGAAGATCAACTTACACTTTCTAGTAATACCTCATTTGCATTACCTGGTGCAGCTTTAGATTATAATGGACATTCATATGGATCTAACTCTTCGGAGTCACCTAAAGTTTCAAGACATCAATCACTTGTTAATATCCCTTCTCATGATATGACTCCATTATTAGGAGAGAGTAATACAAATACAAAAAATACCAATTCAAAATCAAGATCATCCACACTACATAGCAGTAATTCAAACTTATCAGCACCACAGCGTCGATCATCGGTGATTGGATTGTTTGATTCTTTTAGAAGAAATCAATCTTTCTCTCATGAAAGTGATAATGATACAGAACTGGAAGATTTATCAAATTATGCAAGACAGAAATTCATTGAATGGGTGGATGGTGAATTGAATAAAATTGAAAGATTTTATGAGGAACGTGAGAAATCTTGTCTTGAAAGATATTTAGTTTTACAAGATCAAGTGTTTCAATTAGAAAATCAAAAGGTTCTGTCTAAAAAGAAATGGGAACAAAGGAAAAGGCGTTTACAAAACACAAAAGGACATCTTTCACCACATATGAGTTCAAATACTGATAGAAATTCTATTGATGATTATGACATAGAGGATGAAGAAGATGATGACGATGAAGATGACGATGATAATATATATGAAGATTATTTAAACTCAAACATGGGTAAACTTGATAATGGTGTTATAAATTCAGCACAACGTAATTTTCAATTACTTTCATTTTGGACAAGAAGGAAATTAAGAATCATTAATAAATTTGATATGCCATCACTTCCAGCTTTTGAATGGTTGAAAAAAGGTGGTAAGATAGAAAAACAATATTATGAAGAAGGTTATTATTCAGGTGATGAAGATAATGAGGATGGTGATAATAATCATGAACATCCACATGGACATACAACATCATATAATGCACATGTTAGAGATTTCCAAAGAAAAAAGGAAGAGAAACCTGCATTTGTTCCATATTTTGTTGCTCGTAGAATGATTAAAAAAGCAGTTTATGAATTATACAGATCAATGGAGCTTTTGAAATCTTATAAATTGATGAATAGAATTGCATTCAGAAAATTAATCAAAAAGTATGATAAAACTACAAAAGATTCATTGTTAAATACTTACATGAAAAAAATTGATGAATCTTATTTTAGTAAATCTGAGGTATTGGATAATTTAATGACAAATGTTGAAGAACTATATACAAGATATTTCGAAAATGGTAATAGAAAAGTTTCTATTGCAAAATTAAGAACGAATGCAGTTGAAAAGACTTACTATGTTTCTGATTATTTCTCAGGTTTATTCTTAGGTATTGCTATTCCCTTTGTTATATTAGCCTTTTTTGTTGGTATTCATAGAACACAGAATGGATATTTTACCAACGGGAAATATTTATTACAAATTTGGGGTGGATTCTTTGTGATGTTGTTGATGGGGTGGCTTTTCTCAATAAATTGTTTAGTGTGGACTAAGTATAAAGTCAACTATAAATTCATATTTGAATTTAATCAACATGATGCATTAGATTTCAAACAATATATGGTATTGCCAAGTTTATTATTCTTATTTGGAGGTATAATTGCATGGTTAAGTTTCCATGATTTTTGGCCTAACACTTTTAGTGGATATGATTTCCCATGGTTATTCTTAGCGGTTAGTATGGCAATTTTATTGTGTCCATTCGATGTGTTTTTCTTAAATGCAAGATTATGGCTTTTATCAACATTCACTAGACTGTTATTGAGTGGATTTTATCCTGTTGAATTTAAAGATTTCTTTCTAGGTGATATATTTTGTTCTTTAACATATTCCATTTCAAATGTTTCTATGTTTTTCTGCATATATGGTAATCATTGGAACAATTGTGTTAAATGTGGATCATCCAATTCTAGATTACTGGGATTTTTACAATGTGTTCCATCAATTTGGAGATTTTTACAATGCTTTAGACGTTATGCTGATACAGGAGATTGGTTCCCACATTTAGCAAATATGGGCAAATATAGTGTTTCAACATTATATTATATGTCATTATCACTGTACAGAATTGAAACAATTAAAAAATATAAAATTATGTTAATATTTTGGGCATCATTTAATTCTATTTATTCAACTATTTGGGATATTGTAATGGATTGGTCATTATTTCAATTTGATTCTAAACATTTCTTATTAAGAGATGAAATTACATTCAAAAAACCTGAAATTTATTATTTTGCAATAGTTATTGATATTATTCTTAGATTTCAATGGGTTTTCTATGTTTTATTCCCAAGACAAATTCAACAAAGTGCGATTACATCATTTTGTATTGCAATTGCTGAAGTTTTAAGAAGATTCATTTGGATATTTTTCCGTATGGAGAATGAACATGCAACTAATGTTCATTTATTTAGGGCATCAAGGGAATCACCATTACCATATCCAACCAAAAAACGTAAAAACACCATACAACATCATGAAAGAACTGATAATGATATAAGTGAAGATATCACAGATCAAAATATTAGAAGAAGAAATGGTGTTAATGTTATAAATCCTGCATTATCTAAGCATTCAGAACATCAACATAGAATTGATGGAACATCACAAGTACCTGCAAGTTATATATCATCTGTTTTAGTTAATGATCAAGATCAACATACTGCAGATGATATTGAGAGTGGTGGTGGTTATGGTGGTAGTAGTGGAGATAAACATGATGATGATATGGCATATACTAGCGGTGTAGTTTTATCATTTACAAGATTTGCTAAGAAGCTATCACAAAGTATGAGAACTGCTCATATCAAAGATTTCCAAAGAAAGAAAGTTACAAAAACACAAAAGCAACTTGAAGAAGAGGAAGAGGAAGAGGAAGAAGAAGAAGAAGAAGAGGAAGCAAGGGAAGCAGATGGTGAAGAACTTTATAATAATAACCATGATATTTAACACTTTTATAATATAAAATTCTGTATAAATATACCCTAATAACCCAAGAAAATAGAAATAGAAATAGAAATAGAAATGAAAAAAAGTGACGCTTCAGGCTGTGCAGTGACATCATGTGGGGGACATCAACGAAGTCTCTTGTTTTCTTACTAGTATATAAAAAGGGGCCCATCTCTCGGAGTTGGTGTATTTATTGCTCCGTAAGACGTCTATGTTTGATGGAGATAGTGTTTAGATAGTGTAGTATAGTGTTTTTGAAGTATATTGCATATAATTAGTGTGATATTTTGACTGTTTCGGAAAAAGAACTATTTGATCACAACACACTAAGAATGAAAATTTTTTGGTTGCCTAAATAAACCCGCTATTTTTCTTATCTTCTGACACAGAACTTCTTTTCATTATCAAATATTATATATACCAACAACAGACAGGTTACATATCCATATAGGTATAGGATGAAATTTGGAGATTTTTTGGAACATCAACTAGTTTCAGAATGGAGATCACAGTATTTGGACTATAATAAGGGTAAAAATAAATTAAATAAACTTACTGTGTTTTTAGAGACATCGTCTGAGTGTCAGTGTGATGATGGGAAATCACCTAAAACTGCTATAAGAGGTTCAACTTTATTTGTAGATGATTCTAATATAGGAGATAATGATTCACGTAGTGTATTTGTACGAGATGGTGGTGGTAAATCAGATTATCAGTTAGGTAACAGAGGGTCCATTATAGATGAGAGAAATAATTTTAAGCAGATTTGGGGGAATTATGGATCTACTGATAGATTAGATAAAGATGACTATAACAATAATGAAGTTCAGTCTGATTTAAATAGCGATGAGGATCTGGAGTATTATAGTGATGAAGATAATGATTTCAAGGTTGTTTCATTAGTTGATCAACTTAATTCAAAGATAAAACCTAAGAATAATGAAAATGTTCCATTATTAAGAAGACACTCCGTTAGTAGAAAGGGGAATGATAATTTAGGACAACATCATAGGTCATACTCAACTAGTGTATTATATATGAGAGGACCCCAACCTGAATTAACAGAGGAAAATAAAGATATTACTAAACTTGCTAAACAACAATTTATTAGCTGGGTAGATGTGGAACTTTTGAAAGTAGATACATTCTACAGGAATAAAGAACTTGATTATACTAAGAGATTCATTACTTTATTAGATCAACTGGAAGAATTGGAAAATGAGCTAGCCAAGTTTTCCAAATCAAATACCACAGAATTGAATGATCCAATAAACAATCAACAAAACTGTCATCAACATAAAAAAACTAACAAGAAAAGCTTTTTTCAAAAAATTAAGTTTAATAATCCATTATCAACTGTATCCATTCTTGCTCGTATTCATTTCATATTTAACTACTTTGATATGCCATCAATGCCCAACTATTTCTGGAATCATCATAAGGAAATCCAAAATCAAGATTTTGAAACTGACACAGAAAGCCAAAATGGATCAGTCTCAACAAAAGATAAAATTTACACTCCTCCACCACCTTTCATCTCTAAAATTATGATCAAAAAGGCTATCTGTGAACTATATCATTCTATAGAATTATTAGGATCCTATAAAATAGTTAATAAAACTGCTTTCAGGAAACTTGTTAAAAAATATGATAAAAGATGTCACGACTCAAAACTATCATCATATACTAATAAAGTTGAATCAATGTACTTTAATAAATCTGATATTTTGTCCAAACTAGCTGAATCCATTGAAGATATTTTTACTGAAAAATTTGAAGATGGACATCGTAAAACTGCAATAACTAAATTAAGATCATTTGAACTCCAAAAAACTCATTATAGATCAAATTTTATATCCGGCTACTTAATTGGTATTTCATGTCCATTTTTATTATTTTTCATTCTTGAAATAATAGCTAAAAGTGGTGATGATGAATATCCTAATGTGAAATTTATTTTTCAATTATGGGGATCTTGGTTTTTGTTTGTTTTAGCAGGTTTGCTATTTGCTGTAAACTGTGTTGTTTGGGATAAATATAAAATCAATTACAAATTAGTTTTTGAATTAAATCCTCATGATGCGTTAGATTATAAACAATTTCTTATTATACCATCAAGTTTATTATTTATTGGAAGTATTATGGCATATTGGAGTACTAATGATGTATTAGGTGATATGATTTATTATCCATACATTTATTTCTACTCATTATTGGTAATACTTTTCTGTCCATTAAATATTTTTTACTTAAAGGCAAGAATATGGTTTATTGTTTCAATATTCAGATTATTTCTTAGTGGATTTTATCCTGTTGAATTTAGAGATTTCTTTATGGGAGTTCTAACATGTTCATTAACTTATTCAATTGCTAATATTTATATGATGTTTTGTTTACAAGGTGTAGATTGGACAAATTGTGGTAGTTGTGGACCAATGAAATCATATATTTTGGGTATTTGTGCATGTATTCCCCCACTTTGGAGATCAATGCAATGTTTACGTCGTTTCTTAGATACAGGTGAATGGTTCCCACATTTTGCAAATTTAGCTAAATATTTAATAACTACATCGTATTTTTTCCTTTTATCACTTTATCGTATTTCAACATTTAGAGATGAAGCATTAAGTCAAATAAATGGGTATAATTATAAATCTTCTAATATTTCAATCACAGTTATTTTTATTTTGATTTCAATTATTAATTCAACTTATAGTTCATTTTGGGATATTTGTATGGATTGGTCATTAATGCAATTATCATCAGATAATTATTTACTAAGAGATGTTTTAATTTACAAACATAAATCAATTTATTATTTTGCTATTTTAATTGATATAATATTAAGATTTCAATGGATTGTCTATGTTTTTACACCATATTATATTTCACATAGTCCATTAACTGCATTCTTTGTTGCAATTGCTGAATTATTACGTAGATTTATTTGGATGTTTTTCAGAATGGAAAATGAACATGCATCAAATGTTAATTTATTTCGTGTTTCACGTGTTTGTCCATTACCTTATAATTCCAATATTCAAAAGATAATGTTATCAAAGGAAATTAATGAGTATATTGAAAGGAAATTAAATACAACAATTAGACAAATCCTAAGTAATAAAGTTACAATACCAACTATCAATATAATGGAGTTAGAGGAATCAATTTCATTATTAACACCATCAAATATAATCAATAATAATAATTATAACCCAAATATTGATTTAGAATCCATTTACACATCAGGTAATTATGATAATCAAGATGATGCAATGAGTATTTATAGTGCAGCAACTCAAAGAACATCAATTATTAAAGCATCAGGTTGGCAACAACTTTCACATATTATTTCTCGTGCTCATGCAAAGGAGTTCCAACAACGTGATAAAAATAAAATTAATAATAATAGTGGTAATATTACAGGATCTGATATTGATGATAGTTACGATTTAAGAGAGGAACTTAATTTAGTTAATGATAATAATAATGGGGATATGATTATTGAAGATGAAGAAGATGATTTAGAAGTAAATTATGATATGAGTGAAACTAGATCAATATAAATGAAAGTCGTTAATTATTTTTATAGAATATGTAACTATTTAATATTATACAGATTTTTTTACTAATTTTGTTGAACTTTAGCATATGTTGGTGGACGTAATTTACGATTAATTGCTTTAACTGCCCAAATTGGTAATAAACTAACTGATAAAATTAATGCACATTGCCAATAAAATGAGAAACTTGATGCATATTCCAGATTAAAATATTCTGATAAGAATGGTATACTACCAATATAAATTGCCAATGTAATTAATTCAGAATAAAGCATTGATTTATTCCATGAATTAATCTCTAATGCAACCATAACTAATTCATTTAATATTAATGCAGTAAATGATAAAACAACTAATGATGTAAATGATGTAACTTCTAAACCTATAAAACTTTGTGATATACCTTGAATAACGCAACCTTGAAAAATTGAAATAAACAGCCAAACGAAAAATGTTTTCATTGATAATGATTTACCTTCAGTTAATTCTTTATATAATTCTGGGTATAATGTAACTAAATTTTCACTAACATCATAATCTAAAACCATTGAAAAAACTGGTGCCATTGTATAACAAGTTGCATAACCAACCATTAACCAACCTTGATATAATGCTAATGGTTCAAAACTTGAAGAAATTGAATAAACAACTTGACAAACTGATATAATTAAACCACGATGAATAACAAATTGTGAAAGTTTTGCACTTCTCTTATAAGAATTTCTACCATGCCAAAGTAAAAGTTTTGTTAAATGACAAAATTGTGTAATTGAAAAATCTGCTGCAATTGATGCTTGTTTACCCTCTTTACCAACAATACCAACACCAACATCTGCACATTGAATCATACTAACATCATTACCACCATCACCAATACAACAAACTCTTTTACCTGTTAATTGTTTAATTAAAATTGCAACATCTGCCTTTTGTTGTGGTGTACATCTACATGCAATAACTGCAGGTAATTTTTTAGAAATTTCAAAAAATTCATTTGGAAAATAATTAAGATAAATCGATAATGATTCACCATCAATTAATAGACATGAATTTATATTTGATCTTAAAATTTCAATTTGTTGTAATGCAATATCATAATTTTTCAATTTTTCAATTGTATGAACATATTGACCTCTTGAAATTAATTTGGTACTAATACCAATACAACGAGCAGTTTCAACTTTATCACCTGTAAGCATCCAAATTTTAATACCTGCATTTCTTAAATTTTCAATTGATGATTTAACATCATTTTGTAATTTATCTTCAACACCTGTTAAACCTAATAATTCTAAATCATATTCTAAATATTGTGTTATAACTTTTTGCATTAAAATATCTCTATTTGACATTGATAAACTTGCATTTTCATACGCATTTTTAAATTCATTATATGTGTTAATTGTTAATTTTTTCCTACCAATAACTAAAGTTCTTAAACCTTCACGTGCCATATTACTAGTTTCTTCCTCTAACCAATCATTTTGTGAAACAATTTTCGCCATAACAGTATCTGCACCCTTTTCATGAAACCATATTTCATCCTTAAATTTATCATATGCAATTATACCCATTCTTTTAGTATCTGAATTAAATGGGAAAATTTGATAAATTTCATATTCAAAAATTTTACCTGTTGCTTCATGCAATAAAACAATATTATTTCTATCACGTTTAATTAATGATAATCCCATATTATGAGTAAATTTAACAATTGCAACTTCATCGGGTGATGCAGCTTGATATTCTAATATATTATCTTCAATTGTTGGTGTAACATTATGACAAATTGCTAAAGTTAAAATTAAATCACGAACTCTTAAACTTAAATCTCTTCTTGATGTTGGTTTTGATGAAATTTCACCAAATTTATTTATATAATCTTTAACAATATCCATTGATTCACCAGTATATGAAATTGTACCTAAATGTAAATTTTTCATTTCCATTTCATTTTGTGTTAAAGTACCAGTTTTATCACTCAATAAATATTCAATTCTACCTAAATCTTCAGGTATTGTTGAAGTTCTAACAATTGTATCAGGTATATTTGAATCATGTTGAATTTGATATGCATAAACAGATTTACCTAAATCTAAATTAACTCTTAAAGAAACGGGTATAATTGTTGAAAATAAGATTAAAAATCTCATTATATCAATATACCAATCATCCTTGAAACCTTGACAAGCGACTAAACCAATTGATAATAGGAAAACTGATATACATAAAAGTTTAGAAATTCGATTAATTTCTAGTTCTAGTAAACCAGTTTTAACGGTTGGTGTAGATGTATTTAATGCTTGTTTTGTATCTTTACCAGTATAAATAATACAACCAATACAAGTACCTGAAGCTAAAACGGTATTTGCCCATAAAGTTTGATCAACGGTTAAACCAATTGTATTATCACCATATTTAATATTACCTAAAAATTTATGAATATCTTTAGTTGGGAATTGAGCTTGAATTTTAATCATTTCTAATTCTGATTCAGGTAAATTTTGAGTTAATGAACAAGCAATTCTTAATTTCCAATCAGTTTCACCATCTAATTGATCAGTTTTAATAAATGATTCACCAGTAATTTCATTTGATTGTAATAAAATCATATCAGCTGGAATTCTTGAATCTTTATGTAATTTAACTAAATCACCACATTTTAAATCTTTTGCCATAATTGGTTTTGAGGAACCTAAAACTTCATATAATTCATTATTTTGTTCTCTATCTCTATGACGACGCATTATATCATCTAATGCCTCTTTTGACATTGTAACTGATAAAACAAATGCTAATGGAACAACATATGATGATAAATAACCAATTCTTAATGCTGGTATTATTTGAGATAATGCAACTAATAAGAAATATAAATTAAAGAAAAATTTAAATTGTTCATATAAGATAATTGGAAAGAACGAGAATGCATTATATTTTGCATTTGAAACAGCATTTGATGAAAATATTGAATCCATATGAGGTATAATTGTTCTTGATTGAGATTCTAATGATGATGATAAAATTTCTGAATCATCATTTGATGAATTGGACTCTGATAAATGAATTTTCTTTTTATTATTATTATTATTTAAAATTAATCTCTTTGTTGTATTATAGACTGATTTAACACCTTTTGACCATAAAGAATTTGACGAATTTGTCTGTGAATATGGGTAATCAGTGTAACCGCTGTTGTTATTGTTATTTAATTTTATCTGCATATTTGGATCAATTATGTTATTTTGTTGTGAGATTGAATTTGAATGGGAATGAGATAGACGTAAACTTTTCAATGAATAAGAATCTATATTATCAATTGAATTTTTATTGTTTATGTTATTAATATTAATATTTGAATTATTATTACTATTATAAATAAATGGATTTTTAGAACGATCTATATTACCTAAAGCAAAATCTAAATTATCTTCAAAATCTCTATCTAAATTTGATTGATTAAAACTTTGTTCTCTTGATCTTGTTTGATTTATATTATCTGAAGAATTTTGATAATTAATTATATTATTTGTAGAATCAGATGAAGAAGAGGAGGCCAAATAGGAGGGGTTGTCAAAGGGTGAAGACATTAGCCTAGTAATTGTCTACTTACAATCAATTGCCTAAAGAAAATAGTATTGGAAATTGTAAAGCACTGTGTATATATTATCTTGCCTTCTTCAAAAAAAATAGAAACATGTTGCGCCTTAGTCTCAAAGAGGTTTATTACTGATGTATATATTGTAATAATGTTTTATAAAGTAATATATAGTTATATAAAGTAATAATATATATATATATAATAAATTAAACTCTACAATTAGTAATTTCAAGGGTAAGTATATCAGAAGCACCTAATTTCTTTAATTGATCCATTTTAATTGCAATATCTTTTCTTTCAACCATACTTGAAACAGCTACCCAATTATCATCCTCTAATGGAGAGACAGTTGCAGCTCTTCTACCTGGAGTAATTTTCAATAATTCTGGTAGTTTATCCCTTGGAGCATTATAATTACAAAGAACATATTTATTTGCAGCTAATAAACCTTCAAATCTTGATTGGATTAATTCTAATAATTCAGGATGTGAAGGATTTTTTGAGAAAATTAAATGAGCTGAAGTATCAAGAATTGTTTCAATTGCATGTAAACCTGCAGCTTTCATAGTTTCACCAGATTCAACTAAATCAACAATTGCATCACCAACACCTAAAGCACAAGAAGCTTCAACTGAACCACCAACAAATTTAATTTTTGTCTTTAAATTACCACCCTCTGAAACACCTTCTAATTTTTCAAAATATTTTCTAGTTAAATTTGTAAATGAAGAAACAATTGTTTTACCAATTAAATCATTTGGATTTTGATAAGGACCATTTTGAGGAACTTGAATTTGTAATTTACATTTACCAAATGATAAATCCATACCCATTTCAACATCAACATTACTTTCCATAACTTGATCATAACCTGTAATACCAATATCACATCTACCTTCACCAACGAAAGTTGGTATATCAGCAGCTGGTAAAAATATAAGTGCAATTGGTAAATTAATACAAAGAGCAATATCTAATCTATTTGATCTATTAAATTGAATATCTGCACCTTTAAGCATATTATAACATTTTTCATAAAGTCTACCTTTCTTTGGGACTGCAAACAACAGTCTATCAGTCATATGATTTACTAAATCCATGGTTGTCAATAAGAAATAGGGTAAGATTATATCTCGATCTAATATAAATGATTCACACATGGGTTGAAAACGGTGAAAAATTTCAATTTAACTTAAAGTGTATATTACGTAATGAATAAGAATTAAATAAAATTTGAAAAATACGTCACATGGAGAAGAGTGAACCATGTGTTAATATTAATATAAATATTAAAATAGTTATTAGATAATGTTAAATAATTTATAATTCACCAGAATTAGTAATTTTAATTTCAGTTTTAGTTGCACCAGATGATGAACCAAGTGATTCAATTTTCTTAACAACATCTAAACCTTCAGTAACTTCACCAAAGACAACATGTTTACCATCTAACCAAGGACATGGAACAGTTGTAATGAAAAATTGAGAACCATTAGTATTTGGACCTGCATTTGCCATTGATAAAAGACCTGGTTTAGTATGTCTATGAATGAAATTTTCATCAGCAAATTTTGCACCATAGATTGATTTACCACCAGTACCATTAAAATTAGTGAAATCACCACCTTGTAACATGAAATCTGGAATAACTCTATGGAAGATAGAATCTTTATAACCGAAACCTTTTTCACCAGTACATAAAGCTCTGAAATTTTCAGCAGTTTTTGGAACATCTTCATAAAGTTTAAAGGTAATTCTACCTAATGGTTGACCATTAGCTGAGACATCAAAGAAAGTAGTAGACATTTTTTATTTAGTGAATAAGTAATTGAGGCAATTGCTTGATAAAAGAAGAAGAGAAAGGAATAAAAGACAGAAAGAAGGAAAGGAAAGTAAAACAAGGAATAAACTAATAATTAAATGGGTGGCAAAGTGGCAACTTAGCAAGGTGATGTTCATTTAAGTTAAAATTAAAATTTATATTTGCCAACACAAAAAAATAACTTAATGTCATTACGTAATAATACTTTATATAACAGACGCGTCTGTTTTTTGTTTATTGCGTCGATGGGACTGTTTTATTTTCATTTATTTTATTTATTTCATTTATTTCATTTATTTATCGATGCACTTTACGTTTGATTAGCAAAGTCTCACTCAATAAATGACCAGGTAAAGGGTTTAAATCTGGATCAATAAGTGCACCATAATGAATTCAATATGATTTCAAATTCTAAACAATTATTTTCCATCAAAAAGACTTGAATTGCTTTAATGATGATTTTTCATTTAGTTTCTTTCTTTGATTTCTTTTGGTTTGTCAGATATATTAAGGGTATTTGTCCCAATATCTGTTTACCTCATTTTTTTTTAAGAAATTCTACCATCTAATTATATAATTTAATAAATGTACACTTAAAAAAAACTGTTTTAAAGACAAGTCAATGACATAGTAAGTGATTTTTAATACATGCATTCTATATAACTTACATGATGATATCAATAGCAAAAATAACAAATACTAGCAAAAAAAAAAGCTGAGCCTTTTTCATCATAAATTACTATTTTCACTATTTTCACTCTTTTCAAGCAATGTTGATGCATTGACTAATGATTTTGATACAGTTGCATCATCTCCATTAGATTTAGCATCTGCAGAATTGCTTGAAACTTTTTCACTTGGATTTTCAACTAGATTTTCAACTGAATTATTTTGAACATCTCTTGAACGTATCAAATGTGGAATTGTTTTATCTTTCTCTAATAATGCATACAATTTATCGACAACTTTTACCATAACTTTTTCAATTAATTCATCATCTGATTCTTTAAAAAGATTATATTTCTTAGCTGTTTTGAATACTGAATTTACAACTATTGGCTTTTCAATTCTAAACAAATACATTCTCTCCACACATGTTGTAACCAAATATACTTTTCTTAAGATTGTAAAGTGTATATCACAACTTTGAATCAAAGGTTTCATTGCTTTTCTGATACTATCATACTTACTCCTATATCTCCTGATAAAAAAAGCAAACTGTCTACACGCATATTAAGCATTATGTTAGTAATAAATGTTATTTTGGTCTGAAAAACATAAATATACATACGGAGATATTTTGAATGAACGACGTTCTTTAGTAGGTGGTATTTGTATTGACATGCTTTAAAGGATATAGAAACTGATAATAATTGATGGAACAGAAGAAACAAAAGAAGAACCAGAAGATGATGAAAAGCGAAATAACGCTGAGCCATCTTAATTTAACCATTTACTACTTACATGATATTTCATATCTCATATCTTTATTTTTAATCTTTTATATCCATGATTAAACATCCTATATACATAATACATTATTATTGTGATAATACTGTAGCTAATGATAAACTAGTGTCTATAAATTTACTCATATCTTCATTACCTTCTTTAACCATTGAAACTTCAAATTTTTCAGTTTCTCCATTATCTTTTAAAATTAATGAAACTGGATATCCTTTATATTCTAATTCAATACTCTTTAAATATTCAACTTCAATTGCACAATATTTAATACCTTCTTTCTCTTTATCAAAATAGAATAAATATGGTTTATGTTGAAATTGTCTAATTACCCCTCGTAATCCATCAATCCTTTTAATATCAAATCTACCCTTACCAACTTGTGATATAAACATATTAATAATTTTCTTATTCTTAATAATATTATTATCAATATGTTCCTTCTCTATATCATCCTTATTAACTTCTTCATCTCCTTCAAATTCTTCCTCTTTTCTACCATTTAATATCCATTGATCTTTATTATATACAAGCATAGAATTTAAACTATTTTGAAATTTTAAATCAACATCTAATTTAGGTATATTAATATTAATATTCTTCTCATATTCACTTATAAATGCAGAAAATTTATTAACTTCTAATTTACCATCCTTTAAATCAATTAATAATTCAACTGTTGGATATTTAATAAATTTATCTATTTGATCTTTCCAAAACCCATTAGGTATTAATTTAATGTATAATTGTTTATTAAATTTATTCATAATACCACCCGTATCACCAAATAATCTTGATTCTTTATCCATTAATTCTAATTTACTTAAATTTCTAATACATTCAGGTAAATTCTCATTAAAATAGTAATCATCATTATTATCTCTATTGTGTAATAATCTACCAAATTTAACATTGATAACATTATCTAACATTAATCTTTTAGGATTATCAGTGAATTTAACATTATTTAATTCTTTTTCAATTGCTTTATTATTTAATTTTAAATCTTCATCAATTTTTTTGAATAATACATCATCTCCTTTTTCAATACGGAAAAATTTGTCATCATATTTGTTAACTTCCTTAAACTTATTACTACTATTACTATTTTGAATATAATTATATTCAAATTTCTCCTTTGCTTGTTCAACTTCAATTTTTAAATCTTGAACTTCTTTACTTAATATATCTGTAAATACATTAGCATCATTTAATAAACTTTGATTAATTCTTGGTTTAGCCATTGCATATCTGAAATAATTCTCAGGTTTAATATACCATGGTAATGTCTCATCATTAATTTCCATCTTATATAATAATTTCTCATCTTCAGCTTTAGCTCTCTCTAATAATTCATCAATAATTATATTATTACTACCATGTCTATATTCAGTTGCTTTTAATAATTCAATTTTAACATCAGATATTGAATTATTCTTAATAGCTGATAATATATAATTATTTTCATTCATTGTAACTTTATCAAAGTGAACTCCACATTTATTTTGTAATGTTTCAATATCTAATTTTTTACCAACTTTACCATAAATTTCTTTAATCTTAGTTAAATCAAGATGATCTGTTGATATATTATTTAATAAATCATTCCATGATGCAGAAACAAAATTAACAATATTTTTAGATCCTTTAACATATAATTCATTAGTTGTTTTACCTAATGATAATTGTGCACCAATTAATGACCAATGTTGTGGTAAAAACCCTTTATTACTTAATAATAAAAATAAATCTCTTTTATTAGATAAATCAATTCTTGTCTCACATAATAAATCAGCAGTTGTATCTAATGTTACTTTTAATTTCCAATATTCAGAAATTAATTTATTAATCATTTTCTTCTTTGTATGAGATTTTCTTAATATAATACCAGGTACTTTAGTTGTTAAATATTCACGAATTTGTTTATCCCTAAAAGATTTATCTAAATTTGTTGAAATATCAGTTAATTGTTTAATTGTAACAATATTATTTACTGGTTTTAATTCATCAATTATTTTAATAAAATCATCATGATTTGCATTAAATTTAAATTGCATTAAATTCTTATAATCACGTTCAGCATTTAAACTTAAATTTTCATTATTCTTCTTTTGTGTCTCTTTAATATAAATACTCTTACGTGGTTTTAATTTTTGAATAACTGATGATTTCTTCTTTAATGGAGCTAAAATTAATTCATTCTTTGATGGATCAAAAGCTTCTTCAACATTATCAGTCTTATTAACATCATTAGTTTCCTCACTATCTTCCTTAACTTCCCATGGTAATCCACCTTCATAATTATCATCATCATATTCTGCACTCTTCTTAGTTGGTACTTCCCATGGTAAATCCATTAACTGTGGTGTTATAACTTCACGATGTTTAAATTCATTAACTTTCAGTATTTCATCATCATCATTAATTTCATTTTTACTTTCAATTACTGTTTCCTCTTTGATAAATTCTTTTATATCCTCTATTGGTTCAATAACTGAGTTTTCACCTTCAACATTATCATTTTTTTGTTTCTCAATAGGTTGTGGAATAGGATTACTCGTTGAATTCCATCTTTTCATATGTAAATTTCTGGAAATCCTCGTAATAGGAATTCTCTGTCTACCCAATACTCTACAACTACTCAACATCGTATTGCCTATGTGATAAATATAACAATACTTTACACTATATATAACTGAAGAGAACCGGTAGTAATTTTTTTTCAACATGTTGAAACGGAATTAGTGAAAAAAAAATTCTCAAATCTTTAAAAAGAGATCTGTCTGTCTACAGCTGTAACAGAGTCGTTTCTTCGATTACAGAGAAGTGTATATAAATGGTGGCGGATGACAATGGTGGGGATTCCACAGTATTGGGGATACACCCGAGAGATGAAATTGAGGATGAATCATTGCCTAACCGTAAAAGAAGGATAAAAAAATCTACAGATACAATTTATTCAGATCAAATAGAGTACAAACCAATTGAATTTGATAATGATGATGATTATCAATTACGTTTAAATATGATTAAGGATCCGCTTGTTGGCTACTTTTATTATTGTGATTTAAGTGGTCAATTGGCAACAATCATTAACTATTTCATGAGAAAGAAGAAAATTCAATTTGCTAAGAGTATTCATAGATTAAAGTTCAAAACATGGGAGATGTTTAAAAATGAGTTTAGATTTACACCATTGGATCGACAGATTTGGGCAGATATTGGACCTGGGTTGAATATTGTTGAAGTTTCTAAAATTGCTGTACAGTATAGGAAATTGTTGATTGATTTGTTAAATCATTTATATTTTGGAGCTATTAAAGGAGAGAGAGAGATGGATAATGCATTATCTGAAAGATTAGTATCATTTGCTAAAAAATATTCAATTGCAAGCAGTCAGAATGTTAGTTTACAATATTTTAATTTATTGACCAAAGAGTTTAATGAGTTTTTCGATTTAAATAGTGCATTTGGTGAAACTTTTGATTTACATATTAAACATGAACCTATATATGTTAGTAATGATTCATTTGCAAATGATGAAACAGAATTCAAATCTTTATTAAAATGGACCAGTAAGGAGAAAGATATTTTCTATGAAGCATTAGCAAGGTATGGAATTTCAAGAGCTGATGATATCTCTGCTTTATTACCTGAAAAATCAACAGTTGATGTTGTTAACTTATATAATTTATTATCTAAGGAATTGAAACGATATAAATCAGATGAACAACTGAAAGGTAAATTAGTTAAGTTAGAAGATATGCCAATGGCTTATGAAATGAGTGAAAAATATATTGAAATGGAGGATCAATTTGCTCAAAGTATTGAAATATTAGATGATCAACAATTAGCTATGACTCGTGAATTTGAAAAAAATCATAATTATAAAACTGTAAAGAAGGAAATAAAGAAATTTTTCAATATGGAAAATATACAGGATATGCTACCAATATTAAATGATATCAATAAGACTAATAAAGCCTATAATGGAATAGATTCGACTAAAATGAATGAACAAATAACTATTGATTTGTATAATTTAGTTTATGATTACATTCGTGAATTAATTCAACAACTACTAATAAATAAAATCAATGGATTTACAGATACACAGGAACTTTCATGGATGAGTTTGAAGAAACATTTTGAACCAGTTAAGGATATCAATAGTATGATACATATTTTTGATTCCAATAATTTAGAGATTCAATATGTGAAAACGAAGGAAGATATTGTTCACATATATAAGGATTATGGAGATGATGAGGATGATGATGATGATGATTATGATGACTATAATTACTTACCAGTATTAATCATGAAAGAAGAAAGAATGCTTGATTATATGCACCCACGACATGTTTCAATACCTGATTCTTGTAATCCATATGGTTTAGCTATAACTGAAGAAGATATGGAAAAGACAATAAATGAATTTTCTAAAAATTATAAAGGTTCTAAAAAGTTATATGATTTTTTCAGTGGTAAGAAGATTTATAGACGAAGATTATTTGTGAAAGCATTTGGTGATATTTATGATGATCAAGAGATTAATGATGAAGAAGAGGATAATGAAGAGGATAATGAAGAGGAAGAAGAGGAAGAGGTTGTCGAATTGGAAATAGGTAATAATGATGCAGTTAAGAATGTTGAAGAAGATGATGATGGTGAAACAACTGAATATAGTTCAGAAGATGATGATGAAGAGGAGGAAGATAATGCAGTTGATGAAAATTTAGAATTATTCACTCAAATTATAGAAAATGCAGAAAATATTGATGATTTAGAATCAGATAGTGAAGACGAGAATAATGATTTATTAAATCAACTGAATGAATACAATACATATCATGAAATAGTATGGTTTGATGAGCCATTTATAATTCCAGATGAAAAAATTAATGAAAAGTATGAAAATGTAGATAGGAAAAATATAGATTTAACGACAAAGGGACATGAATATTTACAAGCATTAATAGACGATGAGGAACAAAGAGTTAATAAGAATGATTTTCTGAAAAGTATTAAATATGAAAATCTTTATCTATCATTATTAGCATCAAAAAGTGAAGATAATTATATCAATGATAAAATATATGCAGATGTAATCTCACAGTTTAAATATGGTGGTCCAATAATTGATGATGATAGTTGGAAATCATCATCAGGTGGACCATTACCTTACTTTGCAGATGATGATGTCAAAAAGAATGTTCACGATAGTGTTTTCAATATCGATAGGATGTTGGATACTGGTATAGATATTGGTGTTAATGATGAAGATGTTGAAAATTTCAAATATGTTTATAATGATTATTAAATAGTTTACAGAACTAATGTAAGAAAAAGTATGTATAAGTAAGGATTTGTATATAACAATATATTGTAATATAATATAATAACTTATAAGTTAAATAGAAATTCCTGATATTCTATTCTTTAATTCAGACATATCAAATTCCTTTGCATCAGTCGTATTCTCTAATTCTTCACCTGAAGCTAAACCTTGTTCAAAGATTTGTTTACCTGTTAATCTACCCTTATGAACACCTGCATAACGTTCATCAAGTCTTTTATCTATACCTAATTCTTTTCTAAAACTTTCTCTCCATTTAGCAAAACTTTCAGTTGTAACTTTTGTACCAGTAAATTTCTTTTGTTCTTCACGTTCACGAGCTTCTCTAGCATCTAATATTACCTTTTCACTTTCTTTAAATTTATTCATAAATTGAGTCTCTGCATGATCCTTTAATGAAGAGGCTAATGAAAATACACTTGGCATACCAACATTATCCTCTGCCTCTTCTCTAATTTTTCGTAGAAGTATTTCATAATCATCTCGATCTAATTTAATTGTTTCAATTAAATTTAATAATTTTTTTGACATTGTTTGACCATCATCATCGTCATAATTGGCTTCACCTTCATCATCACTATCATCATCATCACTACTTTCATCATCATCATTATCACCACCTATAGAACCTTCAAGTACATTCAATATTGGGACAGTTTCAGGATATGTTTCAGGATATGTGACATCTAGCAGTACTGCATGTTTCTTTGTAGATTCAGTGTCTAATAGTATATTAATTTGAAATCTGGTAGGGGATAACACTTCCAATTCATCCGGGTAAATGGACTGTAAGATTTCAATTTCCTGTTGTTGTTCCTCTAAGTTATCCATAGTTGAATTGTGCAAAAGAAGTGTCCACTGTTCAGCTAGTTATGTTGAAGAATCGGCTGTGGAAGAAATTTTTGACTTTCCCATAGTTAACATTGCTTAACTTAGTGAAAAAAAATTATTTTTTTTATTTTTCACTTTTATTAACCTTTAAGTAGTGATATATATTCTTAATATAGAAGACAGGGGAAGATGTCAGATAGTGCATTGTTAAATATAATTCATCGTGCTTCAGTTTTATTACCAACTGATCCAGAGAGAGCATTGGAAGATTTAAAGGGTTATCAACAAACATATTCTGAAAATCCATTATTTTTAACAACTTTAGGTGAAGCATATCTTGAAACAAGTGATGTCGAATCTGCATTTACAGTATTATCAAAAGCATGTGAATTAGATCCAATTGCTGATAAAGGAATTGAGAAATTTTTTCATTTAGGTCAAATTATAGGTGGAGAGAATGGTGTTCAATTATTAGAAGTTGGTATTGCAAGATTAATTAAACAAGCACAAATATTACAATCATTAAGTGTTGGAGAGATTAATAATGATGAAAATTTAGATGAAGGTGTTAAAATATTATTACAAGCATATGGTAGTGAAGAAAAGATAAGTGAATATATTATTAGTAAATTAACCCAAGGTATTTCAGCTATAATTGAAATTTGGATGACTGATCTATGTATGTTACCACAAGCTGAGGAGGAATGTGAAAAATGGAGTAAAACATTATCAGATATGTGTTTTGATAATCCTGAGACACATTCAATAATTGCTAGTGTTCGTATATCTCAACAAAAGATTCAAGATGCAATAAATGAAATTAATATTTCATGGGATTTATTTCAAAAGAAAAAACAAACATTAGAGGATATTGCTAATAATCCTTCAAATAATAATATTGATCCTGATGAAGTTGAAATGATGTATATTGAATTATATCAACCATTAATTATATTGGCAAAATATGCAATCGAATGTGGTATGTTTGAAATTGCATCAAATATTGCATCATCTGCAAGAGATATTAATGAAGAAGGTGTAGAGGCAATGTATGTTGAAGGTTTCTCTAATTATTTAGAAGCAATTAGAATACAAAATAACATATCAGAGGAAAATTCTATAAATATTGGTAGAGAATTTGAAAATTATACATTAAATAAAAATATTAATGAAGATGATAAAAGTTTTGAATATATTAATGCATCACGTTTAGCATTAAGTTCGGCAGTTAAATCATTACATGATAGAGAACTTGCAGCTCAAATTGATGAAGAATTACAATCAACAATTAAATCATTACTTGAGAAAGTTGGTGGATTGTTACTCAAGGAAAAGGATAATTCAGGAATTGATGAAACTAATTGGGAAGATGAAATTCCTGAAAACTAGATTGCTTTTGTTCTTAATTTATGTAAATTTATGGTTATTATTATCTATGTAACTTTACACATATATAGAAACACTAATTTAACACACATGTATTAATACTATACTTTACTGGATTGTCCTATTTGTCTGTGTATTCTTGGACATTTCCCTTCCTTCCTTCCTTCCTTCCTTCCTTCCATTCATTCATTCATTTCTTCTCTCAGTATCCTATTTCCTACTATATATTTAAATTATTTAATCTATCCGTTGGTATTTCATCATCATCATTACCTAATAATTCAGGCATAAATCTATGAGCATCCTTTGCATCCTCAGCAAATTCATTATAAGTTGCATTATCTAATTGATCAAAAGATGGTTCTCCTTCTAACATTTTAATATATTCTGTTGGAACAAGACCAGTTTCACCAGTTTCAGGATCATGTGCAACTAACCAACCATCACCACATTCATAATTAATTATTAATAATTGATCGGGAACTAATGATAATTCATTAGAATTTTCAGGTACAAATGGATATAATGCAACTGCATATAAAATTTCATTATTACCATCTCCTTGTGCAAAATATGTATCATCTGTTACAACATTACTCGTAATATGTGATAATTGTTCCATGTTATCTGTATATCGTCCTAATCCATTTTCATCATGTTTAGCTGTGAACATTCCAGAACGTTGAATATTTTCATAACTTTCATCCTCATCTTCCTCTTCTTCATTATAGTAATATTCATCCTCTTCATCCCCTTTATCCACTCCTTCACCATCTTCTTCACTATCATCATCATAAATGCCAAAATGTCTAGGATCTGAAATTTCATATCCATAATCCTTAATATTGATTATAAACTCTGAATCATGACTATCTTGAGTATCATCTGTTCCTTCTCCATCGCTTTCATTTCCATCAATAACACTCATATTCTGTGTCACTTTTTCTTCTAGCATAGACATTTAATACCCTATTAATAGTGTATATGTGAATCTTCTTTTAAGTCAAAAGACCTCCCCTATAAGCCTTTTTACTCGAGATAATAAATAAATAATAGAAATCTCGAATTAAAAAATTTTAAAATATTATTGTATTAGATTCTTTTGCAGAAGAAAGGTATATATAAGGTAGCAATGACAACAGCTGCTAGACCTACGTTTGATCATGCTAAGGGGAAGGAGAAGAGTGTTGTATCTTCTATTTCACATAAGAGATCACTTAAATCACATTCGAAATTAAAGTTCAGATCGAAAAAGTCTAATAAAAATGCAGAATTTGAAGAAAAGGAAGAAGAGGAGGATAAGGAGGATGAAGATACAGGTGATGGAAGGAAGCTAGAAGGAATTGACTCAACTACTGTGGTGACATTACGTAAAGAAATTGAAAATGTGAGTGATAATATTAGTGGTTATGAAGATGAAGACGAAGTGGATGAAAGTGATGACAATGATGAGGAGGAAGATGAAATTTTACGTGAAATGGAAATTTTGAAGAAAAATCGTGAAAAGCAAGAACAAGAATCTGAAAAACAACTTCAAATAGAGTTTAAAGATTCCAAGGACAAAGAGAAATTAATAAATAATGAAGATAATAAAGTTACCAAACCTGCTAGAAAATCATGGCGTAGGAGTAAGAAAGAATATGGAGAGAAAAATGTATCAGAGAAAGATAGATTTTCTAATAATACATTGAAAAGTGATTTCCATCAAGATTTTTTGAACAAATATATCAGATAATTGATTGCTATGGATCTCCTGTAAACTAATCACATGAGTACGGAAATAAGACAAGTTTTGATACTGAAAATAATATCTGCTGTAATAATATGGAAAAATGAGAAGAAAAGTTATCATAGTGATAAATTATAAGATAGGAAAGATACTTCCTATAATAGAATCAATAATAGAAGAATCGATACTAATAATAAGTTCATAATATACTTTAAATTAACACTGGGTAATATCAAGTGTCTGGTGGTTTGCCACTGGTACATAACTCGACGAGGGTAACTAGTATGTAGATACAACTATTTCATTATATAAGTCTTTATAGAACAGGGTTTTATCACTAAGTCAATATCCGTAAGTAGCTCTTATTCTAACAAAAAGAGTGATGTCAATCACTGTTTATAATTAATTTATTGTTTTGTATCTCATAGAGAATTTTATACCATTTGAGGCGCTACGCCAGTGACAATACCATGACCTTATTATCTTATTGGAGTATTTAAAGAGTATAGGGTGAAATCCACTTATTTGATAAATACAGTATTTTATATTAATACATTATATCTTTCTTTTGAGTAATGCAATTATCATTGAAGTTTTACCTTGTTACCATTGTTTGGTTATTAAGTTTGGTATTTGCAGATGTTTCAGTAACAACGGAGATTGATACATCAACATCTGAGACACAAACTGAAACTGAAACTGAAACTGAAACTGACATAGTTGAACATAAATCATACATGACTAAAACTCGTGCTACAATGCTTTTAACTGCTGGGATAGCATATGAATCAGGTACGGTGTTGGATGTATACAATAGGTGTTACAGTCTTTCAGGGCGTTATATTAGTGGTGATGATTGTTTCTATGCAGTTAGAGGAGCTACTATTAGATGGTCAGTAGAATTATTTGCTATGGATGTTATCCGTGATTGGTGTAAAAGAGATGTCGATGAAACTCACGAGGTTGATGAGAGTAGTAAGATTGGTCGTGTCTGGTATAGTTCTTTTCGTGATTGGTATAATTACATTCTGTAATGACTGTAAATATTAATAAAACATTTACAGATTATACAGAGAAGTTAAAATGTTAAATTAGTTTTAAAATAAAATATTAATATAGAATATATGAGGAGAATTGAAAGTTCACCTGAGATAAACATTTAAGATAACATCTCAGCGGTTGTATCTATATCCATTTGGGAATAGTTGACTTGTTTGAATGACATCTTTAATGATAGGTTATACATTCGAAATATTTTCCATATTTCAAGTTAGGTAAATTTAATTATCGTCGACGAAATGTTTATGATTACTTAATATAAATTCCGGAAATACCTTGATTTTCGACAAGACATAATTCTGTATAATTTATAGTTAATATTTACTTGTCAGAACAAGGTAGTGATTAGTTTGTAATAATAATAATTCTTGATAAATAATAAGTATAAAATAAGTGTAAAATAATGATAAATAATAATAGTAATAACAATAAAATAATGGTTGCTTAATTGCAGTTCATTTGAACTTAGGATAAACAATAACCTATCGACGTGTCTAATGGGATCTTAATCAGAATACCATATAACCATATATATATCTCATGTTACAGATAGAGAGATAAGGATAAGGATAAAGATAAGGATAAAGATAAAGATAAGTGTAAGGGTAAAGATAAAGGTAAGGATAAAGGTAAGGATAAGTATAAGGATAAAATAGAATAAAAAAGATAACAAAAGTAAATTTGTTTAGAATGAACGCCAAACATCATCCCAATTCCTCCATCCACCTTCAATATGAGGGTCAGTGGAATATAATTTTGTAGCACATTTTAACCTATCATTGTTTCCGATGTAGCCATGGTAAAAAGTATATGTCGCCGACATAGCATGGTTGTAGTCTTGTACTTCGGTAACTGCATCAACCCAATTCTGTACATCATTGTATGCGACTGCTACCCCAGCACCGTACTGGCATTCTAAAATAAGACCACCAGTACCACGCACGTACTGATCACCATCAACACCATCTCTTTTATTGTGTTCATTAGCAGTGAGAAGGTTTAGTGACCAAGTTCCATTTTTATTTGCCTCTAATATTGATGCAGGAAAAGAAGAATTGACATCTGTAAGACCAAGCACAATTAAGCTAGCATCGCCATTTCTAACTGCAGTATTCATAACTGGCTCATAATGATAAGTATTATTCATTAACGTAAAATCTAGCACATCAGTATCACGTTTTGCCAAATCGACATTTATGGTGGCATCTAAATCTATTAAATACCCATCAATACCTCCTATAGATACCAGTCTGTGACCGTCAATATCATCGCCATCTCTTTTCCACCAATCAGTGATAACTCCGAGACCAG
Source organism: Pichia eremophila (assembly GCA_030579415.1). Lineage (NCBI taxonomy): Eukaryota > Fungi > Ascomycota > Pichiomycetes > Pichiales > Pichiaceae > Pichia > Pichia eremophila. The sequence goes on along the minus strand of JAKTQW010000004.1, from coordinate 78,464 downwards.
CCAGTTCGATGCCCCACCTAACAATAGCTACTCTAACAGCATTATAACAATCTTCACCATCGACAAAATGACCTGAATGACTATAGCATCTTTTCCATACATTGAACATAGTTTTTGTTTCATATGCTATCCCAGATGTTAAAACCAATGCCTGACGGGCAGGAGTCACGTATACAGTAGCAGTGATCCAATCGTAAATGTCACCTGCTGAGACATCTGCAGATGCCAAACCTAATGAGCAAAAAATAAAAGTAATGAAATGTTTCAATGATAATTGCATGTTTTTATCTTTACTTTTAGAAATAAATAAGCAATATTAGAGCAAGTAATACCAATAAAGTGGATATCACGTACTCTTAAATAGACTGAAATAAAAGTTTTCATATTATTTTACAAATAACTGAATCTCAAAAAGATGAAAAGTAAACAAGCTCTCTGGCAACTTAATATTTACTCTCTTGCTCTTTTAATCACTCAGGTTTAACGGATTTAAGTGCATATCACACAATTAAAGCAATCTTAAAGAAAACAAGGTTCAAAAAATTCAACTTTTAACTTTTCAAAAAATAATTAATCTTTTCCTACGAAAAAGGTTTTAGGCTAACTTAGTATAATTAAATCTTATTAAAATTTATTATTCAATGAAAAGATCTTCTTGTAGAACAAGGTTTTAAGTCCATTTGAGACTAATAATATCCTTAGATATATATGATTCTGGCAATCTTGCCATAATTTTTCATTTTACCTAAATGCCAAGAACTTAAATTTATTTGATCAGTGTAAGTCAAGCAAATTTAATTTATTAATATTTAACTTCAAACAGAATACAGAAATTAATATGATGTGTATTAAATTAGTCGGAGTAATAAAAAGTAACCTCGTAGTCTACAGTATCCTACATTTATATTTCTTTCTTTTGAGTAATGCAATTATCATTGAAGTTTTACCTTGTCACCATTGTTTGGTTATTAATTTTGGTATTTGTAGATGTTTCAGTAACAAAACTGAAACTGACATAGTTGAACATAAATCATAAAACTCGTGCTGCAATGCTTTTAATTGCTGGGATAGCATATGAATTACGGTGTTGGATGTATACAATAGGTGTTACAGCCTTTCAGGGCGTTATATTAGTGGTGATGATTGTTTCTATGCAGTTAGAGGAGCTACTATTAGATGGTCAGTAGAATTATTTGCTATGGATGTTATCCGTGATTGGTGTAAAAGAGATGTTGATGAAACTCACGAGGTTGATGAGAGTAGTAAGATTGGTCGTGTCTGGTATAGTTCTTTTCGTGATTGGTATAATTACATTCTGTGATGACTGTAAATATTAATAAAACATTTACAGATTATACAGAGAAGTTAAAATGTTACAATTAGTTTTAAAATAAATCAAATAAATAAATATTAATATAGAATATATGAGGAGAATTGAAATTGTGAAAGCTATTAACAGCTTTCATTAGATATTAGCAAAAAAATATTAAAGTAAAAAGAATGGATAGATTGATTGATTGATTAAAAGAGTTTTTTCATAAAAGTTGAAAAAATACCTTTAACAAGTGGGAAACCAGAATCTGCACGAACTGCATCACCATTTTCTTCTAATCTTCTTAAAAGATATTCCTTTGTCTCTAATGGTGGACCCCAAGGAACATATTTAATAATATTCTTAGTATTATGATTTTTAATTAAATCATAAGTAATATTATCTGCCATACCTAATAATTGACCTAAAACAACATTTGAACGAACTTTTTCAGCTCTTTCATTAACACCTAAAGTTTTCAAAATTTCAGTTGCCTTTAGTTGAGTTTCACCATTATGACTTGCAACAACTAAATGACCAACAGTTGGATTTTCACTATTCATATTTGCAATTGTATTTGAAATACCTAAATCATAATTTTTATCAGTATCTTCCTTTGTATCATGAATAACATTACGATCTGGTTCTGTATGAATATATGCACCACGAACTAATTTCCAACCTAAAACATAACCACCCTTTTTAGCAAGTTCATTATCAATTTTTAAAATATTTGAAGATTCCTTTAAATACATTTGAACTGTACCAACAATATATGCAATACCTTTATTATATTTAGCCATTAAATCTCTTTGTAATTTATAGACACCTTGTTGTAAATCATTACGTTCGGCATCAATAACAATAACAACAAATGGTGATTTACGTTGAGGATATTTAGCTTTTAATAAATTATTTTCATTAATTGCAATATCACAAATACTTTCACAACTTTTAACTAATTGATTAAATTTATCTTGAAATTTTGGATTGTCATAATTTAATAAAATTTCAGCTGCATTTTCAATTAAACCAGTTGGTTTTAATGCAACATAACCAGGTGGAACTTCATTAATTAATTTAACTTTATCATCTTCATTTTGAGCATTAATTAAATTTTCTTTAATCATTTTTTCAGTATGTGGAGCTAAACCATTAATGATACTTTTCTTTGTTTCATCAATAATTGTATCAATACTAACAGACATTTGTTTACCATCACATGCTTCAACTGTATAAGAAATCATCATATTACGAATACCTCTTTCAGCTAATCTTTCACCAGTTTTTAAAACTTGTGGTATATTATCACCACCACAATAATTTTGATAAACTAATGCTTTAATAATCCATAATGGTGTATAAGGGAATAATTTAATAACTAAATTTAAAATTGATTTATTAATTGTTGCAAATCCAATAACTAAATAACCTAATAATTCATTATTATTTAAAGTATCTAAATAATTATCATTCTTATTAGTATTAGCAGTTGTCTTGGAGTTAACATTTGAAATAGAACTATTTAAAATAGTTGGTGAAACATTTTGTTTACCATTAGTACTTGAAATTAATCTTGATCTAATCATTATTGATGATCTACTTGTTGTTGGAATTAAAGTCTTTGATATAAGAAGACTTGAACCTCTCATTGTTGTAGTTTTATACATGTCACAATAACCTAGTTAACTTTACTTGAATGAAAAAGAGAAGAAAAGGAAGATTAAGAACAAGAGAAAAAAATCATTTTCTTAATATTTTCACACATTAAATATTCCCCTGAACATTATATCCTTTTTATATCAAAATCTGTAATAACGATGACTTATCAGTAAATGGGATAATCTAAGCGAGCAACGGCTCCTCTGACACATTTTCTACTTGGAAACTCCTACCGAGACTATATCTCACTATTAAAACATCTCGCTAATCTTTCCCCTGTTTCCATTTTCCAAATAAAAAGAAATTTTAAATCTTAGAAATACTGAGCCCCCCTCAATCCCTCCCCGCACATCAAAAATTCGCTATCTCCTTCCCTTATATCTTGTCTTGTCTTGGAAGATAAATTTATATATTAACTGTACAATTTTTTTAAAGTGTGTAGACTATACAGTTATAGTGTAATTAAGACAAAAAACATGAAAAAGAACATAAAAGCAAACATAAAACAAAGAACAAAGAACAAAGAACAACTGACAAAACACTACTAAATCAATACCCTAACTCAACCTTAACTGAACCTTCTACTCTTTAACTCTTCTTTCTCACCATACATTAATTCTTAACACCAGCACTATATGTTAAAGCCCAAGTTAATGTTAATCCATCATCTAAATAACCATAATTAAAATTATTTGTATTGAAAAAATTATATGCAGTATTTGGATCATATAATGCAACATTTAACATTAAAACACCTTTCCAACCTGAATTAACACTATTAATCTTATTTCTTAAATAATTTTCCCATTCCTCTTTAACAAAATCAGGCTTTCTAATAAATGATGAAATTGGTGTAATTGGTAACATATGAATTCCATGAATATATTCTGCATTTGTACCAAAATATGTTGTATGTTCAATCTTATTCTCAAATTTAATTCCACTAACAATATTTGGTACAAATTTTGATGGAATTGATGAATTATTACTCTTATATAACATATAATTATTCATTGATCTACTTGTAATTGCTAATATTAAATTTGCACGATTTTCCATTTGTTTATCACCAATAACTTGTGCCCAAATTTTCATTGCATATGTAAAATTATAATCTTCACTACTACTCTCTTCATCTTTACCATCTGCATAAACTGTTATACCATGAGCAAATGAATGTCCAATAAAAAAATCATATGATCTAAAAATTGGGAAATAATTATCACTCTCACTTGGATTTGCAACATCCCTAACTAAATTATTAACCCATGTTTTATTATTATTTAACCAACTACCATCACCAACTAATTGATCAATTTTACCAATAATTGCAGCTGCATGAATATGATAACCATAATGGAAATGATGATCATTATAAACTGAATTACCAAAATCAACACCTGCATCACCATTTGACATACCACCTGTTGAACAAATACCACCCCAACTTGTTTCATAACATAATGGAAAAATTTGTCTATTACCTGTAAATCTATTCATTGCATCTTTCATTTTAACTAAAAATTGTTTTGTTAAATTTTCATCTTTTAAAACATAATAAAGTACATATAAAACATACGCAAATTTATCTAAAATTTTACCTGAGAAATACATTGAATTGATATTTGATAAATTTGCAACATCGTTTGTAATATCCTTAATTGCAGCATTTCTAATTGAATTTAATTCATCTTGAGTATATGAAGCATTTTTAAAAGAACCAATACTTGACCAAGGATCCATATTAGCAGATGTTGGTAAAGTTTCACTCATTTCAAAAACATTTGTTAAATAACCAATAATTTGACCATGAACTGTATCATTAATTGAAGCATTTGATCTTTTATTTGAAGTTTTTGAAGTAAATGATTGAACATGATGAGGTAATGCATAAATTAATGGAGTTGTACCAGAACCTGCAGTTGTATAATTGAAAGAATAAGTACCAATATTATTTGAAGTTGAACCTGATAAAGTACAAGCAATTGGATAACAACCTGCAGCTTTATCATAATCACTAAAATTACCACAACAAATTTGAATCCAACAATTATTAATTGAATTTGATGCAATTATATGACTTGAATCTTTAAGTGCAAATTTACATGATTGATTATTTGTGAAAGTTATATACATAAACCAAACTGAACCATCTTTTAAAACAATTTTATATTTATCAATACCTGCCTTTGGAGCAGTATCACCAGAAACTGATTGGAAACCAACTTGTGAATGAATTTGTGGTATTAAATTATTATAAACAGCAGTAACCATACCCATACCTTGTAAAATAGATGAAGTCATTGAACCTGCATTACTATTATTACTTTTCAAAGTTACATCAATTGACATTTTTTTTAAATTTGTTAAAGACATCGAAAATCCATTATTAAAATCACTTGAACCAAAAACCATTGACATTATACCAGCACCACTATAAAAATAATTTGGAGCATTATGATCATTAATTGGACCCCAAACTTTTTGATTATCAGTTTGATGAGATATTGCTAAACCTGTGAAATTATTAATATTTGATTTCCAGACAACGTAAGGATGAGTATAAATATAAGATGATTGATCACCTAAAGTTATATTACCCCAAAAATTATTTGTTTGAACTGGAGAAGTTTTAGAAACATTTGAAGGAACAGTAATTTTATTTGACATTCTTGGATAAAGGGAACTTGGAGCATCAGTTGCAATTACGGAGAAAAGATCTCCACTAGTTTGAGAAGGTGTAGCAGTAGCTATATAAATAGTGTTAGTAACAGTTTATTAAGTTAATTCGATAATAATAAGAGTATGCATACATTGAGTCATTGAATTGATTAATAGTAATGTTTTGTTCTTTAATTAAATTTAAACTTATACTTGAAAATAAAGTTGAAATTTAATACAATAATATTTTTTTTAAAAGTTGGGAGTATCAATGAAAGCAAAGAAGATTCCCTGGGTGAATAACAAAACCAGAGAAGAAGAGAATGTAATAATAAATGGTGTAGAAAAGAGATGGAGGGCAAAATAATTATATTAGATAGAATGACTGTTGCCCTATTCTATTTTGAAGGTGCCTGAGTTCTCAATAAGATTTTAACGTGTGTCATTGCATGTATTATATCATCATATGCTGTTATCTCCTCTGGTGTAAGTACATCTGGTACAAGCTTTAGATTATGTTTATCAACTTCTCTTTTATCATAAATTTGTCTCTCTTTTTCAATTAATTCAAGTAATTGTTGTCTCTCCTTATTATTCTCTTCATCTTTCCTTATAGCTTCCTTAAGTGTCTCTGAGAGAGTATGTGTCTTTTCTGCAAATACATTGAAGAATTCTACTGATATATGTCTTCTCTGTAGACGTGCAAGTATGTCTGGTGGAATATAATCAGTTGACATTTGTTTGATAAAAGGAAAAAAGTGTTACTTACTTTATATACCATAATCAATATAATTTTTTATCATTATAATGCCGATGGTAGCAATGTCAATATTGATGTTATTTATACTTTTTGTTTCATATATAGTTAAAAAATTGATTACAAAGTAGATAATGATACTAAACTATACTATAATCCACATATATATTATACTGTTCAATGAAATATACTACTCAAACTATACCCTATAAAACACGTCTCATAACCATTTCGTTTTATATACTTAGGATATACCACATGAAAGACCTCATTCTTAGGCAGTGAAGATCAAAACTATTTTTTTTTTCACTTTAATATTATAAAAATATTTTTATTTTAACTTGAACTAATTTACTTTATTACTTCTTCTTTTATGCAGATGAAGTTTGTTGCTTTAGTTTCTGGTGGTAAAGATTCATGTTTCAATATTTTACATTGTCTTGCACAGGGACATGAATTGGTTTGTTTAGCTAATTTATATCCACCAAATGATGATAATACAGGTGATGATGAAATGGATTCATTTATGTATCAAACTGTAGGTCATGATGTTTTAACATTATATGAAAAATGTATTGGAGTTCCAATGTATAGACAACCAATTATGGGTATGGCATCAAATCAAAATTTAGAATATAATAAAACTGATAATGATGAAACTGAAGATTTATTTAAATTATTAGGAAATGTTTTAAAAAATCATCCCGATATTAAAGGTGTTAGTGTTGGTGCAATTTTATCAAGTTATCAACGTACTAGAGTTGAAGATGTTTGTTCTAGATTAGGTTTAACATCATTAGCTTATCTATGGCAAAGAGACCAAGGTGAATTAATGAATGAAATGTGTAATAGTGGTATGGATGCGAAAATTATTAAAGTTGCAGCAATTGGATTAAATGAATCAAATTTAGGTATGACATTAACTGAAATTCAACCGAAATTAATTCAATTGAATCAAATGTTTGGAGTTCATATTTGTGGTGAAGGTGGAGAATTTGAGACAAGTGTTTTCGATGCACCATTTTTCAAATTTGGTAAAATAAACATAATTGAAAGGGAAGTTATCAAACATACAAATGATGATGTTTGGTATTTGAAAATGAAAGTTGGATTTGAACCAAAGGAAGTTAATGATGAAGTGATTGATTGGAAACAATATATCGTTGAACCACCATTATTAACTGAAAAATTTGAAGAAATTTATGAAGGTATAAAGTTTGATGAACAAAGCGAAGCATATATATTTGATGATGTTGATAATATTGATGATTATGAAATAAATTGGAAATCCAATGTTTCTGAACATGGTAGTTATATGTATGTCAATAATTTAAGTTCACCAAATGGTGACTGTGAAGAACAAATAAATAAAGTTTTCAAAGAACTTGAGAAAATATTAAATGATCATAAACTTGAATTTGAGAATATTGCAAGTGCCAAACTTTTAATCAATGATATGAATAATTTTACAAAGATTAATTCACAATATGTTAAATATTTTAAAAGAGCATTACCACCATCAAGAATTTGTATTGAAACTAAATTACCAAATAATATTGAATTACAATTATCAGTTGTTATATTAAAAGATATTAAAAATAAATTAGGATTACATATTCAAGGTATATCATATTGGGCACCATGTAATATTGGACCATATTCACAATCAATTGGTAATAGAGATGATGGAATTTCTAGAATTAGTGGACAAATTCCATTAATACCTAAAAGTATGACATTGTTTACTGAAGAAAATTTTACACTTAATGCAATTTTATCATTACAACATTATAATAATATTAAGGAAGTATTTAATTTTAGATCCGGATTAATAACTATTTGTTATATTAAAGATATACGAAAATTATCAATTATTGAAAATATTTTCAATGAATATAGAGGAATTTGTGATAATAGCACTAATGATAAATTATTAGTTGTTCAAATAACTGAATTACCTAAGGGATCAGTAGTTGAATGGGCAGGTATGAATCATAGAATTAGTGATAATAGTTTAAATTATGAATCAAGTGATGAAGAAGAAGATAATAATAATGATAAGAAGGGAAAGAATGAAGATAAGATAAGTATACGATATGTTAATAATATTAATGAATTTACATTTAACAAGGGTGTATTATATGAGATATATGGTAATCCAAGAGATATCAATATGAAGAGTATTGAATTAGATGGTATTAGTTATGAAATTATACCAGTTATAACAACTGATAAAGGTAATATAGCAATTGTAGAGTATAAAATATGATACAACCCTGTGCTTGATCACGTGACTTTAATTTATAATAACCCTCACAGATAAATTTTCAAAATTTTTTCTTTTTCTTTTTTTTTTTTATTCTGTGCGTCCCACTCACTCTCTTTTAATAAGACTCTGTCTGTGACTGTTAAAATACTGTGAGTCATTTGGTACCTACTAAATTGCATAATCACAAATTATCATTTCAAATTATTTCCTTTTCAAAATTGTTTGTGTTTTCAGAAAATTTATTATCAATTCATTTCATTTATTAAACAAACAAACATTCAAATGTCTGCTGTTCCAACCCAACAAACTGCTAAACTTACCAGAAAGACTGCAAGACCTCAAAAATTAAGAGAATCTTTAGTCCCAGGTACTGTTTTAATTTTATTAGCAGGTAGATTTAGAGGTAAAAGAGTTGTCTATTTAAAGAATTTAGAAGATAATACATTATTAGTTTCTGGTCCTTTCAAAGTTAATGGTGTTCCATTAAGAAGAGTTAATGCAAGATATGTTATTGCAACTTCAACTAAAATTTCATTAGAAAATTTAGATTTAAATAAATTTAATGTATCATATTTTGCAAGAGAAAAATCTTCAAATAATAAAAAATCTGAATCTGATTTTTTCGGTGAAGGTTCTCCAAAGAAAGAAATTAGAAGTGAAAGAATTGAAGATCAAAAAATTGTTGATAAAGCTTTAATTACTGAAATTAAGAAAACTCCTTTATTAAAACAATATTTAGCAACTTCATTCTCTTTAAAATCTGGTGATAAACCACATGCAATGAAATTCTAATTCTAATTATATTGTCTCTTATCATCTATTACCACGCTTTAATTTAAATATAAATATAAATATAAAATATCATATCATATCATATCATATCATATCAAATTTGGAAAAAACTTTTTTTTTACTTTAATTTTTTTTTAACAAAAATTAGTTGATTAATAATATTAATAATAATAATTCATAATAATTAATAGAATCAATTCTTTTAAAAAAAACTACTAATACTTTGTAATATATACTATATATCTAATTATATAATCATATCATATATAATAAAAAATATCATCTAATTAAACAGTTACTACCTATATAGCTACTAAAAAATTGAATATTGTATTATGTAATCTTTAACATTAATCTTATACAGTATATATATATATTTACCTTCATCATAGTAACCATCACAATGCAAAATAGTTCACATACGAGTATATCATCGAATACAAATCATGATAGTAATAATCCTCCCTTAATACCTCAAGTTTTACCACATGAACAATTATATATTTTACAATTTGGTACAAAACAATATCAATTAAGTGGTGCATCATTATCATATGATTCACCATCATATTTTACAAATTATTTTTTAAATAATCCAAATACAAATAAATTAATAATTGATAGATCATCAATTATATTTGATAAAATTTATTTACATTTACAAGGTTATAGTATTAAAATTAATGATGATTTTGAATTCATTTATTTATTAACAGATTCAAATTATTTTAAATTAAATAAATTAATGGAAAGATTATTAAATGAACCTTTACATTTTAGAATTGGTGGTGAATTATTTAAAATTCCAAGAGATTTATTAATGGAAGATGGTAATTATCCAAATTATTTTACAACAATGTTAGAAGGTACTTTATTAGATACTTATAATGTAATTAATAATAAATGTATTAGACCACCTCCAATGACTCCTTATTCATGTAATAGATCTTCAAAATTATTTAATGATATATTATATGGACTGAGTGGTAATAAAATTATAATTCAAAATGAAAATCATAGAAATGATTTAATAAAAGAATGTAAATATTATCAATTTTTTAAACTTGAACAATCATTAATTAATCATCAAATATTACAAAATCCATTTACAAATAATGAAGAAATTTTAATTAATTATGAAGATATTAAAATAAATAATTTACTTAATGAAAGTAATGACCAAACAACTTCAATTATTAAATATAGTAGACCATTCATTGATAATAATAAATTTAGGGATTTAATTATTCAAATTAATTCAATGAATGTTAATTTAATGATTAATTTAACATTATCATTTTATAATTTATTAATAACTGGTAAATCTGCAAATATAATGAAAAAATTATTAATGAAAATAACTGATGATTATATTTTTGAAATTGTTAATGGATTGGAAAAATTAACAATTTTAATTGAAATGGATGAAAGTGTTGGATTATTAAATAATTTAAATATGGATAAAGGTTGGATTGATACATTGATATCAGTTAATAAAAATGAAGAAAATAATAATATTAATACTAATGATAATAATTCTCCACATAAGATAATTGTTGTTAAATTATTAAAATCTCAATGGACTATTAATGTACAAGCTAGGAATAAAATTTGGATGAATTGTTTAAAATTTGATGGTGTATTAGATAAATCACATTATAATCAAAGGAGAGAATTTATATAAAATGGTACAGGAACTATATACAAACTAATGTTCACGTCTTTTTCTAAGATAATTAGTATTAAATAATGGTATTAATTCATCAATATCACCAATAACTGAATCATTTGCATTATTAATAGTTTCTAATAATTTTTGAGAATTTTTTAAAAGTTTAATATTATTATTATCAATAATTTGATAAAATTCTAAACATTTTTCCATATTATTAAAACTTAAAATTAATAAATCATTTGTACAAGTTGCAGTAATTATATCATTAATTACATTAATTTCTCTATTAAATTTTAATTCACCATCAATTGATAAATCAAATATAAATAAAAATGGGATTTTTTCAAATATAATTGCTAATTGATTTGTCTTATTAAGTGGAATAATTTTTGATATACAATATTCAACTAAATTTTTTGATTCATTTTGAAATTTTTCAGGTACTAAATGTTTTTCATTTAATTTATCTTTAACTAATTCATCAACATTAAATTTACATTTCATTTCATTACCTTCATTTTCAGATTTCCATAACCATGTATAAATAAATGAATCACCACCTGCACTAACTAATATATTATTATTACACCATTTTGGTAAAACAAAAGTTGAAATAAATTCTTTATGACCAAATAAAATTTTTTTAATTATATAACTTTTAGGATAATAAGAAATTCGTATATGTTCATCTCTATCAGTTGTAAATATAACTTGATTATTATTTTCATCAATTGTATTATAAACACCTGTTAACATTGAAACATGACCTAAAATTGGTTTTAATTCATTATCATTTAAAATTTTTTCATCATTTAAAGGTAATGAATAAACATCACCAAATTTATCAGCAATTAAAATATTTAAATCATCAATAGTTGTACAAATAGCACTTGGACGTTTCATCATTGGTTGACGTTTAGTTAAATTGAAAACTTTTCCATCATTTGATGATGGATTATAATTAATTTTGAAAACAACAACTGCTTTATCATTATCAGTTGTTATAATTAAATATTCATTATTATTAGATAATGTCATATCTCTAATATAAGTATAAGTTGGAGGAGCACCAGGTCCAGGTAATGGTAATTTTGGTCTCTTATTCATAATTTGCTTTGTTGAAGTTGGAATTTGTTCAACTGGAATTATTTCTCTTTTATTATTTTCATTTGTTGAAGTTGCAGTTGAATTTTTTTCAATTTTTTCCTTTTCTTCTTTCTCCCTTTGTTGTTTTTCATATTGTTCTAATAATTCTCTATGATGTTTTCTAATTGTATAATAAGGATCAACTTCATCAGTCCAAGAACCTAATAATTTAGCATTTTCAATTATATTATCTAAATTTTCATCATTTTTACAAATTTTGAAAAGGAAAACGGTATTTATTGCAGCAGCAAAGAAATATTCACCAGTTTTATCTAATAATACATGTTGAAATGGATGTTTCATTGTTATTCCCTGGTAAATAATAATAAGTTGTTGAAAAGTGTATAAAATGTTAAATAATTTTTCAAAAATTTTTTTTCCCAATGATGAAAAGTAAGTTGCGGTATCTTAAGTGAGGAAAATATATGCATGTGGTGATTATTACTTCTTTCTAAGGGACAAACAATGAGTGAATTAACACACCCATTAATAGTTGATGGATGGTTTAGAGAGATAAGTGATGAATATTTCCCAGGACAAGGATTTATGCTTAAAGTTGAAAAAATTCTTTACTGTTCAAAATCTAAATTTCAAGATATTTTAGTTTTCAAATCAACAAATTTTGGTAATGTTTTAGTTTTAGATGGTATAATTCAAGTAACTGAAAGAGATGAATTTGCATATCAAGAAATGATTAGTCATATACCATTATTTGCACATCCAAATCCTCAAAGAGTTTTAGTTATTGGAGGTGGTGATGGTGGTGTTTTAAGGGAAATTATTAAACATGATAATGTTAAGGAAGCAATTTTAGTTGAAATTGATGATATGGTTATTCAATTAAGTAAGAAATATTTACCAAATATGAGTAAATCTTATGAGAATGAGAAAGTTAAAGTTATACTTGATGATGGATTTAAATATTTAAAGGAAATTAATGATAATGATAATAAGGATGATAAGAAATTTGATGTAATTATAACTGATTCATCAGATCCTGAAGGACCAGCTGAAGCATTTTTTCAACAAGGTTATTTTAATTTATTAAATAATGCATTAAATGAGGATGGTATTGTAATTTCAATGGCAAGTGAAAATATTTGGTTAAATTTAGAAAATTTGAAAAATTTGAAAAATGTTTGTGAAAATATTTTCCCAATTGTTAAAACATGTTATTGTACAATACCATCATATACATCAGGACAAATATCATTAATGGTATGTGGTAAGAATAAAGATATTGATATTACTAAAGCTAATAGAGAAGTTAAAGGGGAATTTAAATATTATAATAGTAAAATTCATGAAGCAAGTTTTATTTTACCTACATGGGCAGATGAAATGTTAAATAATTAGTAAAGTGTTAGTATTAAGTATAAATATTGATTAGAAACCGAAAATATCATCAATTGCTGAATGTGATTTTGATTTTGATTTTGATTTCTTCTTTTTCTTTGGTTCTACTATTGGTTCTATTACTGGTTCTGATATTTCCTCTGATATTTCCTCTATTACATTATTTTGTATTATAATTTCACCAATATCTTCATTATTTTTATCATTTGAAGGTATTTCTATATCATTCATTTTAATTTTATCATTATTATCTATATTATCAACTTCAATATTTAATAAAATATTATTAATTTTTGATAAAATTGCAATTAATGCAAAACCTATATTAACAAATTGAGCTAATTGAATTATATTCATAAAATTCCAATAAGTTGATTTAATTGATTTTTTAAGATAATTTAATTGTTTATTAAATAATTTAAGTTTATATTTTAATAATGAATCTTTTTCCTTATTTGATTTTTTAATAATTTTAAAGTTTTTACAAGTTTTGAAATATTTAATTTTGGAAATATGATTAAAGTGAATTAATTCATTAATATCCATAATAATAATTAATAATTTACGTAAATTTCTATGAATTAAATTAAGAAATTTCCACCAATTTGATACATGATGTTGATTTTTATTTCTATGATAAATTAAATGAATTAAATTAAATTCATTAAGAAGGTCATTAAATTGAGATTCTGTATATGGTAAGTTAATATTTGGTATTTTTTTAAGTTTTTTCAATAATCTATTGTCCATCGTATTTGGTATATGGTTGTATGAAGAAGTATAAATAACTATAATAATAATAAATCACTAATAAAATTGAAAAATTGAAAAATTTAAAAAAAAAATACATATACTATCACGACATGAAAAATGTTGTAAAATATAAGATAATAATAAATTAATAATAATTTAATGAAAATAAGAATTCAATAAAAATTATATAGTTGATATCAGGATATCAATATAAAGAGAATACAGTCATTAAGTAGTGTATATAGTTAATTAGTGAAATGGTAAAGAAATAGAGATAATAAGATGAAAAAAGATAACAAAAGCTGAGCCTAGAAAGAGAAAAATGCCATTTTCAAAGAATGTGTTGGGTAGAATTTAAAAGATGTTTAGTTGATATATATTTATTATAGTCACTCTATTATTAATCACAATGCCAATGCCATCACCCACCACACAACTTACAATAACAGATTGTTTACATTATACCTTATTAAAACAAACGTAAACAAATAAACAAAAGCGCGTATTTACATAAAGTAATTTCCACTCTTTTTTCACTCACCTGATATATTCTCATTCTATTCTCAACTCTATAAAAGACTTATTTTTCCTACTTTTTTATATTTATATTATACTTCTTCTTTCTCTTCTCTTCTCTTTTTCTCTTTTTTCTTTATCTTCTCTTATTAAACACTTTACACTCGTTTATCACACATATACAATGCAATTCTTAACTATCCTTTCATTAGCTTCAATTGTTGTCGCAGATCAAGTTTTAACTCAAATTGGTGATGGTCAAATCCAAGCTCCAACTACTGAAAATCAACCAGAAGTTCCAACTTCAACTGAAACTAAAGTTGTCCCACCAAAGACTACTACTGCTCCACCAGCACCAGAAACTACTACTTCAGTTCCAGTTCCACCTCATGCAAATACTACTAATTCTGAATTTGAAAATGCTGCTCCAAGAGCTGTTATTGGTGGTGGTTTAGCTGCAATTGCAGGTTTAGCTGCTTTATTATAAGTTTAGTTTATATAATAATTATTGTTTAAATATCAATATATATACACTTTTTTAAATTAGATTAAAATACCCGCCTATTATTATTATTATTATGGATAGACCTTCCCTTTTAGGTAATTCTAGCGAAAATATTTCTTTATTGATAATAAATATTTCATTTCAATTTTATATATATTTGATAAGAGTATTTGATTATTATATATAACACATTCTTCTTCTTATTTTTATTTTAATACTAATATAGTCATATAATCATATAATCATATAATCATATAATCATATAATCATATAAATTATACCATTATACCATTATGCAATTAAATAAAAGACAACGTCAATTATCAATTACTGTTATTACTTCATTAGCAATTATTTCTGCAACAACAATCTTATTGAAAACTTATCCTCATCTTAATCCATTCTCTAGAAAAGAAGAATCAAAGGAGGAATCTAAGGAAGAATCTAAGGAAGAATCTAAAGAGGAAGAATTAACAGAATTAAAAGAATCAACTACTGAACCTATTGTTTAATCATTATAATACACTGTGTGTAATATATTTTATATATAACTTTACTTACGTAATATTAATAATAATAATAATACACTACACTACATTCTTTCTTTCTTTAATGGAAGAATCACTTAAGTATCGTACATCTATTAATGAATCTTATAATTTATTATTAGATTCATTATCTATATTAGAATCAAATAATTTTAATATATCTTCATTAAATAAAATTCAACAAAATATCATATTCGATTCAATTAATTTAATAAATAGTAAAAATGAATTTAAATTATCAATAAATAATTCATTTAATGAAAATATTTCAATTATAAATCAAAATGATATAATAACCAATAACTCACAACTTTTATTACTGGAAATTCAAAAATTTAAATTAAATCAATCTTATAATTTACTATATAATTTATTATCAAATTTACCAATTTTAAATTTTCAAAATTTACAATCACCTCCATCATCTGAATTAGATTATTCAAATGAAAAATTATTCTCTCAAATTTATAATAGAGATGATTTAAATCCAACAGATCTTTATAATATACCAGATAATTATACAGAAACTATTGAAAATTCAGTGAAAAATGAAATAAATGAAAAATTTAAATTAATTCAATTACATGATGAAATTTATCAAAATAAACTTGATAATTTACATACAATTGATAATAAATGGAAATCAGAATTAAATAATATTAAATCTTTTATTAATAATGATGTTCATAATCTTAATATTGAACTATCTAATAAGCTATCAGAGATACAGTAATTAATACTATACTATATTATATTATATTATATTACGTAACCACTATATATAAATTCCCACATTAACTTACCCTCAGTTAATAATTTTAAGCAGCCACTTATCTATATACACTTCCTTTTCATATATATTTTCTAACTAATAATAGACATACAAAATGTCATATATATTATTATCATTACCTGAATCAAATAGTGATAATGAATCAAATTTAAATTTTTTTGAAAATAATTTAAATTTAAATTCACAAAATATAAATAAAATTAAATTACCAATTTTTAAAATTGGTACTCTTGATTCATTAATTTTACAAAGTGAAGAATTATCAAAATTAGATAATCAATTAAATTTATCAATTATCAAAAGTTTAGAAATACTTAATTCATTATTAGGTGAGAATAATAATAATAATAATAATACAAATATTAATTTAAAAATAGATGGTATTAATAAAAATACTTATTTGGAAAAATTTCAATGGAAAAATTCAATTTATAGAATTGATAAATCAATTGATGAATTAATTAAATTAATTTCAAATAATTCAATTCAATTAGATAATGATTTACGTAATTCTTATTCAAATTATATTAACATAAAGAATAATTTAATTAATTTAAAACGTAAACAAAATGGTGATTTATCAATTAAATCATTACATGAAATTGTTAAAAAGGATGATTTTATTGAAAATTCAGATTATTTGAAAACAATTTTATTAGCAATACCAAATTCAATTGAAAATGAATTTTTAAATACTTATGAAACAATAAGTAAATTTGTTGTACCTCGTTCAGCAAATTTAATTTCAAAAGATAATGAATTTTCATTATATTCTGTCATTATTTTTAAAAAATTTGAATCAGAATTTTTACATGCTTCAAGAGAGAATAAATGGATACCAAGAGATTTTATTTATAATGATTCAACAATTAATAAATTAAAGGATGAATTTAATAATTTATTAATTGATGAAAATAATTTAAAGAATGATATTTTACGTTTATCAAAAGAAGCTTATTCAATAATTTCAATTGATTATTATCATATAAAATTCTTAAGAAGTTTTGTTGAATCTGTTTTAAGATATGGTTTACCACCAAATTTTAATTATTATATCATTAAAATTGATAATGCAAAGAATATGGATAATATCTATAATCAATGTATTAAAAAATTTAGTTATTTAGCTGGTAATGCTTTCTCAATTGATAATAATGGTAATTTATTAAATGATAGTAAATTAAATGATTATTCAAATATCGTTGATACTAATTATGAACCTTTTGTAATTTATAAAATTGATCTATTATAATCTATATAATATATATATCTAACTACTCATATATAAACATTATTTAAACTAATTCTACGATCATTACATTTACCATTATCTTTCCTATCCTTCATTACAATCTTTGCATTATCTTCACCATATTTCTTAATTAATTTGGAATAAAATAATCCACATGCATTACATAATGTCCTTTCACCTTCTGGTCCCCTCCTCCATTCTGGTGTACCCATAGATTTACAATGTAAACATGCAAATTTCTCATTTTCCTTATCCTTATCATTTTCCTTATCTTTATCCTTTTCATTCTTTTTAACTTTACTATTACTTATATTTAATTCTTTACCCTCAGAGATAGAATTTAATTTATCTTCATTTGGTATTGAATTGGAATGTATATTATTATTATTAATATTCATATTTGACATACTATTGGTTATATTTAATGTAGAAATCCAACTTTTATATAATATATCTAATTTCTTTAAAATATCATAACCTTTATAAATTGAATCAATTGGTATCTCATTTATATTAATTGTATTAAACATTGTATCAATATTTAATGATATATTAGATAATTCTAATAAATCTTCATATAAAATTGGATTCTCATATGGTTGTGGTGGTGGTGGTGGTGGAGTTGGTAATGGTGGTGGAGGTTGTGAATGATGATGTTGTAGTTGTTGTTGTAGTTGCTGCTGTTGTTGTTGTTGCATTTGCATTTGAATTTGCATCTGTATTTGCATTTCATGTTGTTGATGACTGTAATTATCATAATTTTCATGCATTGAATTGTTTAATGGATCATTATTTTGGTTATTATTATTATTATTATTATTATTATTATTATTATTATTATTATTATTATTATGTGAATTGATATTATAACTATAATAGCTACCATTATTATAATTATTATTAATATTACTCCTTTCATCAATTTTGCTACTATTCATTAAACAATTAACACTTGTTGAATGTTGCATTGAATTATTGTTAATATTATCAAAATTATTATTATTGTTATTAACATTATTATTATTATATTCATAATTAATTGAACTCATTGAATGTGATATAAACATTGGATTTGAATTTATAATATAATCATTGTTATTAATACTATTATTTCTACCTAATATATGAGAATGTGATTGTGAATGTTGTAAAAATGTTGAATGAATTTGATCTTCTGCTTCATTATAACTAATTTCAAAATTTTGATGATCATTATAATTACCATTATTATTGTTAGAGATATCATTCATTGGATTAATGAATGATTCATTATTAACTGAATGTTGACTTTGTGATAAAGTAATTGGATAATCATTATGATTGATATTGCCATTGATATTGCCACCGTTATTATTAGGAGATATCAGATAATCAGATTTTGTTTTATATTGATAACCCTGATCCTGTGAGAGATCATCTTGAGAATGAACGAATGATTTTGGTAATTCCATTGTGTTTGAAATTGTATTCGTAATTGTAATTGATATTTATATAATTTAGATTTAGATTTAAATTGACATATATACTTGATACAATTGCAATTGAATATTATAGAGAATGAGTCAGAATTGAAACTGTAATTAAAAAAATTCAAATAAATGGAATAAATTAGAATAAAGAGAGAGAAAAAACAGAAAGAAAGAAAAAGTTTCGTAAGAAGACAAATAGGGTTTAAATCAATTAAGATAGTATATATGATAATTATTAAAGTAAAAATAAAATAAGAGAGAGAGTATTAAAACAATCGATTAATTAATAGGAGACAAAGAGACAGGGACAAAAGTAATATGGAGAAGGAAAAAAAAATTTCAGTAGTAATATCAATAATAGAAATAGAATATGCAATTAATAATGGATATAATGGATATTTAGTAATAGTACATTAACTAAAGTTAAGTGAACAATGTCAGTTTTCTTTGTTAAACGATTCTAATATATACATTATTTTTGAGTGAGAAGCGGAATTGGGCACTATTCTCCTAAATTAAAACCGGTGATTTTTATATAATAATTTATGTCAATTTTTAGTTGAAAAAAATCTCGGATGGGTGGCTAGAAGACATAATCTATAAACTATGAGACAGATCTAATACATACCATCTAATCTAGTGGAATAATGCAGATTATGTGTAGTAGATGAGAGAAGTAGATGAGAGAAGTAGAAAGAGGTAAGAAGTATAAAAGAAATAAAAGAAGTAAAATGAAGTAAAGTATCCCAATACTAAGGGGATATTGCCCTCTTTTTATACAATTATTATAAAAATGAATGAGCCTTCACTTTCTACAACTATAAAAGGAGAAATATTTCCCATCTATATATATCTTCTATATCTTTTATCTTCTTCTATCTTAATGTACCCTGTCTTATATATATATAATATATATTCTTATCAAAAGTTACACATTAAACCTAGTACTATAATTTACGTAATCTTACCCGACGAGCTAACAATTTCCTAAGATTAATATTTATTAATCTATAAAAATTATTTTTCATATATAATTTTATCTTTTCTGTACAGCTTCTGATACTTCATTTAATCAAATTATGCATTATTTTACCAGTGCATGGTCTGGAATCAATTAGAGATAGATAAGTCAAATGTATCATTTGCTTGTTTAGGTTTCTTTTGCATATTATTTTGTTTATTATCTCGTCTCCTTAAGGAAAAACTTTACATTGGTGAAGCAACTTTAGCTGCAATTTTCGGTTTAATTATTGGACCTCATGCTTTAAATTGGGTTAACCCTTATAATTGGGGGAATTTTAATTATATTACTTTGGAAATTTCAAGAATTATACTTTGTATTGAATTAGTTGCAGTTGGTATTGAATTACCTCCAAAATATGTTTTCCGTAATGCTTGGGCAATTTTCTTACAATTATTCTTTTCAATGATTATTGGTTGGTTAGTTTTCGCAGCTTTTATATATTTAATTTTACCTGAGTATTCATTTACTTGGGGGTTATTAATCTCAGCTTGTGTTACAGCAACTGATCCTGTTTTAGCTCAAGAAATTATTGGTAAATCTAAATTTGCTGCAGAATTTGTTCCAACTCATATTAGACGTTTATTAACTGCAGAATCCGCATGTAATGATGGTTTAGCAGTTCCATTTGTATTTTTAGCTGTTGATTTAATTATTGATGCAGGTGATAGTCATGGAATTGCTAAAGATTTTATTTGTGTCACAGTCTTATATCAATGTTTATTCGGTACAATTTTTGGTTTCATTATTGGTTATGGCATAAGTTGGTTATTTAGACTTTCTAATAAATTAGACTGGATTAATAAAGAATCTAAAGTTTTATTCGTTATAATGATAGGTTTATTCATTACTGGTATAACTCCTCTTTTGGGTGTCGATGAATTACTTGCTGCCTTTTTTGCAGGTTGTGGTTTTGTTTGGGATGATTGGTTTGAAAATGGTGAATTATTATCAGAACAAGAAAGTTTTATTGATTCACTTGATTGTTTCTTAAATATGGCTTATTTTATCTATTTCGGAGCCTCTGTTCCTTGGGAAAAGTTTAATAATCATTCATTGAATATTGAAGTTTGGAGATTGATCGTTATTGCAATTGTTTTCCTATTCTTAAGAAGATTCCCTCCTGTTTTAGCTTATTATAAATTATCACCAGATATTCATTCATTAAAGGAAGCAATCTTTGTTAGTCATTTTGGTCCAATTGGTGTTAGTGGTCTCTTTGCTTGTATTTTAGCTATCTCTAAATTAGAAAAATTTGCACTAGATACAGAGGAGACCCCTATTGCTGATGTAATGGTTCCAAATGATGTTCCATTATCTCATCTAATTAATACTGTTTTCCCAGTTGTTTCATTCTTAGTTACAGTTTCAATTATTGTTTATGGACTTTCAGCTCCAATTATTGTCCTTTACACTTTTATCAAGGAAAAATACTTTACTAAAAATATTGACGTTCAAACAACCCTTGAAACTGAAACTGAAATGATTGAGCTGAAGAAAATTCATACATTCTGATATATATATATATAATTTTCAATTCATTTCCCTTCCTTGTTCATTTTTACAGTATTTATCTCTTTTTTCATTATAACTCTTGGCTACATAAATGATTTACTTAATTAATTCTATACGATAATTTATTTTATAATTATTTTAATTTACTTACAATAATACACATAACTTTACATCATTCTCTACGTAATCTTGAATCTAATACAGCAATTTCATCTCTAAGACTAGCCTCTTCAACAGTTTTAACTAATTCCTTTGTACTACGTGCAACATCAAATGCAATACCTGCACTACGTTGTTTAAAATTCTTACCAGCAAATTCATTATCTTTACTTGTATCAGTACCATATAAAATTTCCATTCTACGAACACAATCCTCTAAAACTCCAACAACATATTTTGCATGACCCATACTTTCAATATATCTACTTTGATTCATTAATGTACTCGTACCTTCACTCATTTGTTTAACAACATTATTAATCTCATTTGCACCATTTCTTAATAATCCTTTAGTTGCCTTTGGATCACGAATACTTTCTAAAGTTTGTTGAATTGCTTTAATAACTTCAACTGTTTGATGTTCAAGATATAATAATAATTCACGTAATGTGTTATCTGGATTTAATGTATTAAATTTATCAATATCAAACTCTTCATCTTCTTCACTTTCATCCTCTTCTCCATCATATTTCCATCCCTCTCTACCAGTACCTTCATCATATTTTTGAGTTTGTGCTGGTGTATGTGCTGGTATTTGTGCTGGTGTTTGAGCTGGTGTTTGAGCTGGCACTCGTGCTGGCGTTTCAATGTCAGAATTTGAATCTGGTAGAGATGGAGTTGGTAGAAGTTTCTTTTTATTTATTACACGACTTGCTCTTCTACTAACTTTCCTGACTAATTTTTCATCAATATCAAGTGCACTACCAGCTGATACTAATGGATCTTCAACACTAGTAGATTCTTTACTTATAATTTGAGGTTCACTAGTACCAGTATTAGCACTTTCTCCATATTTATTGAAATCTTCATCTTCATCATCTTGACTAGGTTGCACTTCCATCTTTTTAGCATTAACAGTATCATCATTTTTATCAGATATTGGAGTTACAGGTGATGTTTCTTCAGTATTGGATTTAGTACTTAATATTGGATCTTCAAATGGTGTATTTTCAACAATTCTTCCTGAATAATCTTCAATACTACTATTGAAAGATTCAACTGAGTTATTGAAAATTAAAGATTTTTTATCATCTTCTAAATTTGATTTATTTTCAATAAATGGATTCTCATCATTAGTAGTTTTATCATTGTAATTATTATCATTGGTTAAATCAACACTACGTCTCTTTGCACCAAATTTATCAAATGCTTTTGCAACATCACCACTTATTTTAACTTTATTAGAATTAATGGAATTTTTAGAATCAATTGAATTATTGGAAATATCTTCTATTGATGTATCAAATTTTTTCATTTTATCTAAAATATTTTTACCACGTACAGGTGATGTTAAACTAGCTTTAGAATTATTTCTTTCATGTGTAATTGAATTGTTTTCAAAAATTTGTTTGGCTGGTGATGATAATTCATTAAGTTCCTTTAATGGTGATGATGATGTAGTTTGTTTGATATTTTTAATTGGTGATGATAATGTAACTTTATCAGATTCATTAAATGATTCCTTTATTGGAGACTCAATTTTTTCAGGTGATTCGATTATTTTATTTGTTGAGTCGATTTTTTCTGGTGATACTAAATTACTAGATACTGAAAGTGCACTATCATTTGGATCAAATTTCATATTTTTAATATTATCGTTATTAACATTTTTATTTTCAACTGAACTATTATTATAACCCTTACTTAAATTAGATGTTGCGTTGTTATTAATGTTATTATTGTTGCTACTATTATTATTTCTCATTTCAATACTACCATTACTTATATTACCAAGTGCATTATTAACTAAATTATCAGTTGATGTAACAATCATTGGTAAAATAGAACTATTCAAAATCATTGGAGATCCAGTTCTTGAATTAATATTTGATGAAGCTTTATTAATATCATTTGGATTTTCTAGATTATTATTAGAAATTGAATTTGATGCTAGTCTTTGAGTAATTCTTAATGGTCTAGTATTTGGTACATTAACAATAGATCCTGATCTTGCCTTTTGAACTTTAATTGGAGATTCATCATCATTATTTATTGAATTAGTTGATTTAAATGCAATTGGAGTTTCTGTTACAGTTGCATTATCATTTAATAATGTTGAGTTTCCCAAATTTGGACTTAAAATTTCATCATTGTGATAACCACCATTAATTTTAACTATTGAAACTAATGAACAAATTGCAAAATAAACATCATTTATTGATGCATTAAGTACAAGCTTAGGTAATATTTTATAATATAATGCATAATATTTAGTTGTTGATAACAGATTTGCAATTGAATTTTTCAAAATTTTTTTAGTTTTGTCGATTTTTTCATCATTTGATTTAATTGATTCAGATAATAAATTAACTTTACTTACAGTATTTGCCACAGTTTCAAATAAAACAATTGCATCAATTTTCTTTGGATCAACTAATAAAACATTTTTATTATCTTTAATTGAATCTAAATAAAGCAACAAAGTTTCAAAAGATGTATAAATATCGGAAATTGATTTAATTGAAATTAATCCATTAGATGCAAATAAACTTTCATCATTTTGTAATTTAGGTAATGAAGTTAATTCAATTTCAAATTGATTACTACGTAATTGTTGAAATTTGTTTTGCCAATCAACAATTGAAAGATTTGAATTATCAACCATTGGTGTACTATCTATTGGATTTACAGCCTTTGACATAATATTTGATGTAGCATCTTTAGCTAATGAGCCTGTAGCCTTTACAGAATTAATTGCTAAACCAGTTGCACCGGCTAAACCTGCAACACCAGCTCCAACACCTGTAACAATTGCAGCAGTTTTAGATTTTTTCTCTAATTCATTATAAGATTTTGAAATATTTTCATATTTTGATTGTAAAGCTTGATAACTATTTTTTAATTCATCATAAGAATTTGATAATTCAATATTTTTTTCACTAAGAATATTATACTTATTTAACAAATCATTATCAATTTCTTCGTTATTCTTTTTATTTTGTAGATCAGCAATTTCTTGTTTAAGTAATTCATTATTTTCTAAAACTTTATCAATATAAGCTCTCAGACTATTATATTCAGCTGAATCTTCAACACTTAATTGTTTTTCTTGATTACTATCAGCTATTTCCTTTAATGCAATCATCTCTTCACTTTGTTGAGAATATTTTTCCTTTAATTCATCCAATGCAGTATTTATTACTTCATAGTCGTGAACTTTATCAGTTAGTTCATCATTTTCCAACAATAATTTATTATATTTAGATTCAAATAATTTAAGATTAGAAGTTTCTAATTCTAATTCATGTATTCTAGAAGTTAAAGCAGTGATTTCATTTTTCAACATATTAGTATCGTATAGATCTTCTTCGTGATTAATTGTCATATCAATATGATTATGATCATCATGATCATCATCATTATTCTCGTCATCAAATTCATTAGGATGTTTAATTCTATCAGTTTCATAATCAGTTTCATTATCAACTGGGAATCTCAGATCTGAAGGTGCATGTTCATTCAGCACTTCATTAGTTGCAATAGTATAACGTTTACTTGGAGATCTATGAAGTGCATCATCATCAAGTTGAATTTTTTTATTAGCAATAGTACTGCTAGTGTTGTTACTATTATTATTGAATTCCTCATTACTAACTTCCTTATTATCATCTTCATCTTCATCACTTGACCATGTAAGTTCTGATTTCTTAGGAACTAAGGTAATTGGTTTAATTTCTCTTTGAGATGGAGTAATTGGAGTTACCACATTTGAAAAATCATCAGATGATTTATCATAATTAGTTGATTTATTTACATCAACTGTTAAACCATTAGGATTTCTTGACTTAATAGAGGGAATTGGTGGTGCAACAGCAGCAGTAGTATGATGTTCCTTTATACTAGTATTATTATTATTATTATTATTATTATTATTATTATTAAGATAATTAAGTCTATTATTAATTTCAAATACAACATCATTAACTAAATCGTTAAATCTTGTAGAAGGTAAACTAGCTAATTTTTGTCTAGCTTGATTTCTTTTAGGATGAAAATTTGATTCAGAAGGTAAATATTTTGCATTATTTAAATCATCAGCATTTAATCTATTAAATTCTCTTCTCATCATTTCATCATGAACATCAATACTTAAATCATGAAATTGTACAGTTGTTAATTTTTTCAATTTATCTCTAGCTTTGATAACTCTTTGAGAAGTTTCAGGTGTTAATTTCCCATCACATGAAGAAAGGAAATTTTCAAGTGCATCCCTATAGTTCTCCAAATCCTGCGGAGTCATTATAGAGTGAAAGAAATACTACTAAATCAAAAGAAAAAAGAGCTGAGCATTAATACCAATAATACAAAATACATAAAAATTCATGTTGTGGACACACAAAAAACGAATCTCTCCCATTTTCAAACAATTTAAAAAAAAAATTAAATAAAACGCGTCTTATAAAATTTATAATACTACTTTCTTCTTACTATTATTACCATTCTTTGGGTTTATTGCATGTTGGTGTTTATTAATATATCTTGGAACTGTACTTATACGTTTCCTCTTTACTTGTTGTTTCTTTAAATCTCTTTTACGATCCTTACTTAATTTAGATAATGATGTCTCATCTCTCATCCATTCAGGCATACCATCTAATTGATCACTTGCTCTCATAACATTTATAACATTTTTAATAACATCAGTATCCTCTTTAGTATAAAATGTAATTGCTTTACCATTTTTACCTGCACGTCCTGTACGACCAATACGATGAACATATGATTGTGAAGAATTTGGTACATCATAATTAATAACTAAATTAATACCTTTAAAATCAATACCTCTTGCTAAAATATCAGTTGTAATTAAACACCATAAATCACCATTTTTAAAATTTTTTATAATATCCTCCCTTTGCTTTTGTGTCTTCTCTGCATTAATTACATCAATATTTAATCCATCATATAATAATTCATTATATAATGCTTTAGAACGTTCAATACTTTGTAAAAAAATTATAACTGGTGGTTTAAATTCACCATTTTTAATTAAATTTCTAATTGCAACTAATTTACCATGTTCATCACCACAATAAATAATTTTTTGTTCAATATTAGCATTTGCAGCTTCCTTTAATCCAATAATTATACGAATTGGATCTTTCATTATATTATTTGCTAATTCTTCAACATGTGATGTAATTGTAGCTGAATAAATATTTTTCAATAATTTTGGATTTGTTAAATTTGATAAAATTTCATCAGTTTGACTTAAAAAATCAGTTTGAAATAATGTATCAGCTTCATCGAAAATTAAATTTTCAACTTTACTTAAATCTAATGATTTAGTATTTTGGATTAAATCAATTAATCTAAGTGGAGTTGTTACAATTATATCAAATTTACAATTTTTAATCTTATTATTATCATTTCTAAATTTCGATGCTAATGATTTATTAAGATAACCACTTTTAATATTTAAATTTTCAATTAATTTATTAATTTGTCCATTAATTTGTTGTGCTAATTCCTTTGTTGGTGTAACAATTAGTCCTCTTAATTGTATTTCATCTTCATTATTATTACGACTATCAATAATATTTTGAATCATTGGAATTAAAAATGCTAATGTTTTACCTGAACCTGTTGGTGCACATGCAATTATATCTCTTTTAAATAATGATGATGGAATTGATTCACTTTGAATTGGTGTTGGTTCACTAAAACCATTCTTAATCAAATTTTCTAATAATACTTTACTCAATTTAAATCTATTTATTAAATCTTCAAATGATCCAATTGGTAATGGTATATCATGACCTGTAACCTTTGATCCAAATTGTTTACGTAATTCTATAGCTTGTTCCTTTGTTGTAATTTTAACTTCCCTTTTGGAAGTTTCTGCATTACTCTCATTATCATCATCATCATCATCATTCTCCTTAGCTTGTTCGATATTTCTAATTATTTTATGTTGCTTACTATTGAAAAAATCTAATTCTTTATCTAATTGTAAATTTAAAATTTCATCCTTTTTAATTTTCTGTTTAGATTTTTCACCTGATTTTTTCTCCGGAACTGTAAAATCTGCTCTGTAATCTTTAGATTTCTTTAAGGATGCACCTCTACTTAACACTCTAAATATATCCATTGTCCTTACACTGTAGTACTATACCTTTAAAAGAAATATTTTTCAGTTTAATAAAATAGAATAGAAAAATATTTATTTTTAAAGAAAAAAAAATATTTTTACTTACATAATACATACTAAAAAGGAAAGTGAAATTTCCCATTGGTAAAAAAAGCTGCGATGAAAAAAATTCAATTTTCACTCTTTGGACGTTTTATATCTGTCTTATAGTAGTGTGTGTAAAATATATATATAAAAGGACATCTTTCAGACACTCACACAGCATGCAATCCTTTAATAGAATGTTAAGAACGCCCTCCATATTTACTAGAGCAGGATCTTCCATCTATAATACTACAAGCACAAGATCTGTAGTATTTGTACGTGGTCAAAGAGTACAGGGTTTAATAAGAGATCCAAGTGAAATTTTATCATCTGATGGTATTAGTTATGGTTATGGTGAAAATAATTCAAATATATCAGTATTGAAAAATTATATTGAATCACTTAATTTATCAAAAAAATTAGAATTTGATAATGATTTATTATTACAAATTTTAACTCATAAATCATTTGCTCATGGTTTAAAACCTTATAATTCACAATTATCATTTATTGGTGAACAAACTTTACAATTAATTGCAACTAAATATGTATTAAATCAATCAAATAATGAATTAACTGCAATTGGTTCATTAGGTCATCGTCTCTTATGGTCAGATAAATTACTTGCATATTTCGCTCAAGATAAAGGTATTGATTCAGTATTCTTCTGTAAGAAAGCTTTACCAGGTGGTAAAATTGATAAATTATATAAACCAAAGGGAATTTATTCAACTATTACTTCTTCAATTATTGGTGCAATAACTTGTAAATATGGTAAATCAATAGCTGAAGAATTTATCACAACTGAATTAATCCCAACTTTTAATAAATAGTTTAATTTTATAAATTTGTACATAATACTTCCTGATGAATATAGAAATTCTTTCTTAATAGTATAGTAACTGTATACTTCTTTTACAATATCAAGATAATAATAAGATAGGATAAGATAAGATATTCTTTTTAAGGTAACTATAAATAAATTAGATGAATATATATATATATGATGAGGATAATAATCTAGATGATATTAGGTCCAAATTTAATGATGTTCTGCATAACCAACAACATTTCTTCTACCAATGATTTCACCAAGTGAGAAAAATCCAACAACTTGAATAAAATAACAAATGTATCTTAAAATTTCATCCTTAGAGAAACCTTGTGCATTCTTTGCAACTAATGCTAAAAGTGCATTTGGATCTTTTGCAAATTTCTTTGATTGTGCAACTGCACATTCGTAAACTTTAGTAAATTCTGCAATTGTTGGTGGTTGTAAACCTTCCTTAACATAAACTGCCTTAGAAAGTTCAACTGCAACCTTTGAATAGTAAATGGATTTTTCTGAAAGAGCTGTTATTAATAAATAATTATTTAATATATTTTTGAATGTTAGTATTTATGGTCTGATAAAAACATAGAGAAATTGAAAATTGAAAAAAAATTGTTGATTGTCATTGAAGTTTTTAATACATACATTGAATAGTAGCTGCAATAGATGAAGCAGATCTTCTTGCAGTGGTGTTTCTAAGTGCAGATGCAGTTCTTAAAGATTGTCTAGCAAACATTGTACGATGGATGTGTTATAATATAGATCAATTTAAACTATAGTAATAATAGGTAATACAGTAAGTATTAATACATTAAAATTCATGTTGGGAAATAATCTCGCTCATCCAATTAAATTATTTCCACTATTAATTTTATTATACCTGTGTATGGTAGTCTTATAGGGTTATATAGAGTATTATAGAAGTATATTAGTAGTTATCATACCTTAAATGTATGAAAGACAATAATTTACTATACTAATACATTCAATTTATCTATACCTTCTTTAACTATATTGTTATTAACTTTAATTAATCATTCTTCTCAACATTGCTACTTAACCACATACTTCCATAATAGGAAATCTATTCGAAACTTATCTCCCCAACTTTAATTTTTTACAATATATATGAAAAACTAGGAAAAACTATAACAATACTATACAACATGTCTATTGATGGCCACACGTCTATTATGCCCATTACCAAATACAATTATCTTACCATCACCTTCCAATCTTCTAATTGATTCACCTAATTCATGATTTTCAACATTAAATCCTAATTCTTGACTTAATTGTTCCATTAAATCAGTCCAAACAATTTCTGTTGAGTTTTCCAAAATTTTAATAATTTCCTTATCTAAATTATCAATTCTCTTTCTCTCCTCTGTACTTATACCTGTCTGAATTAAATCCATATCAATTTTACCTGTAACTGGATCAGTTGCATAATCTTTAATTGCAGATTTCATTAATCTAACTGCTTCTACTACATCTTCAACTTTAACTTCTTCTCTTAAATGTAATTTAGCATGTGCTTCACTTAATCTAATTAATGATTCTAATTGTCTTGTAGTTGCTGTAATTCTTCTTTCATTAGAATTACTTGATTCACCCATTTTTCTCATTGAAACATATGATGAAACTAATTCATCACTTGCTTCCTTAGTTAATCTTGGATTAATATTCTCTTTAGCATATTGAATATATGCAGTTAAAAATTCAATTGGTAAAATTTCAAATGTTGATGCATTACTTATTGAATTTTCTAAATACATATTAGAAATATGATTTGCTAATTTTTCATCTAAATTTTTATCAATTTTATCTAGTATAAGGAAAACTAAATCAAATCTTGATAATAATGGTGGTGGTAAATCAATGTTTTTAGTAACTGGTAAATTTGGGTCATATCTTGAATTAATTGGGTTAGCTGATGCTAAAATTGATGTTCTCGCATTTAATGTTGTTATAATACCTGCCTTGGCAATTGAAATTGTTTGTTGTTCCATAACCTCATGTAAAACACTTCTTGTTTGATCACTCATTTTATCAAATTCATCAATACAACAAATACCACCATCTGATAAAACCAATGCACCACTCTCTAAAACTAATTGCTTTGTTTCAATATCTCTTGTTATATATGCTGTTAAACCAACAGCTGATGAACCTTTACCACTTGTATAAATACCTCTTGGAGAAATTTTATGAACATATTGTAAAATTTGTGATTTTGATGTTGATGGATCACCACATAATAAAATATTTATATCACCTCTAGTTTTAGTATTTGGATTATTAGTATTATTTGTACCACCAAATAATTGTAATAATAAACCTTTCTTAACATCATCCATTTCAAAAATTGATGGTGCTAAACTTCTAGCTAATAAAGTATAAATATCTGATCTATTTGATAAGTTTTTTATTTTATCAATTTCTTCATTTGATAATTCTCTGATTTCATCAATTTGTAAATTTTCTCTAACTTCATTCTCCAATGTTGAAATATCTGTACCAATTCTATTTTTATCAATTTTTTGAATATAAACAATATCTAAATAAGTTTTAAATAATGATTTAACAACTCTTAATCTTGGATTAACTCTAACAGGAGATGATTTAAAAATACCACAAACTTCAATTCTATCACCAGGTCTACATGAATCAACTAATTCATCATATATACAAATTGAAACAGAATGAGGAGTTTGACCATCAGGTACTATATCTGGAGTTTCCTGTAATTTAATAATTTGTTTATTTGCGAAAATTGATCTATTATGAATTAATTGCATCGAGTTTGATGAATTACATTGTTGTCTTGGACATTTTCTTGGTTCTTGAATTATACCTCTATCATTTTCAACAATAATTGTATGATCACAAACATTACATTTGAAGAAAGCATTTTTCATATCAGGTAAAATTGGTGTTGACCTGATAACTAAACCTTTAATTGAAACTAATTTATCAATATCATTTGGATTTAATTCTCTCATACCTTTTTCATTGGAAATATTATAAGGTCTAACTTTAT
Organism: Pichia eremophila; assembly: GCA_030579415.1. Lineage (NCBI taxonomy): Eukaryota > Fungi > Ascomycota > Pichiomycetes > Pichiales > Pichiaceae > Pichia > Pichia eremophila. The sequence continues at coordinate 46,193 of JAKTQW010000004.1, read as the reverse complement.
AAATTTTAGATTCAATATTATTAACTAAATTTGAAGTTTCAGGTGTATCTCTAAATTGTGGATCATCTAAAACAATTGAAATTAAACAATCTTTAACAGTTTGATCCATAATTGGAATAACTTCTTGAGGATATAAAATCAATAAATTAGCTAAATTCCTAGTTGATGATAATGATAATAAATTTTGAACATCCAAATTAAGATTTGTTGAACCAGTATTTTTCAAAATATTAAGCATATTAATATAATAAGGTTGATCAGCAGTTGGATCAATTATATCATTATCTGTACCATCATATGTATATCTATCATTCATTTTAAAAGTCATTAAGAAATTTCTAAATTTATCAGTAACATATTCAATTGAGACATTAGTACCCCAAATAACTCTAATTGGAGTATTATCATCAATTTCTGATGTCATATTATTATTATTATTATTTTGTCTTGGATTTATTCTATCAGAGGTATTGTTATTATTATCATTTCTAATAGTATCAGCATCGGAGCCAATAAATGAAGATGAAAATGATGGTAAAACAGTTGCACTTGGACCATCTGATGATAAATAAGTTGAATTTAATCTTGATGAAGTTTGTTGAGAATTATGAATATTATGATCGAAGGAATTTATATCTCCACGTCCTGTATATCTCGGTCTTGGACTTGATAGGTTATTATAATTTTGCTGTGATTGAGATTGAGATTGAGATTGAGATTGAATTTGTGGTATACGTTGATTATTATTATCACGTTGAGGAGATGATGAATTTGGTAAAAATAATGGTGATGAAGGAGTAGGAGTTGTTGAAGCTGGCAACACTGGAGAGGAAGGTGCAGCCGCAGCTGGGGATGACGGTACAGGTGACGATGGAGTTTGAGATGACATTGTTTGTCTATTTTAATAAAAAGAAAGATATATATAATTACTACTAAATTCTCTTCATTGATGAAACATGTATTCCAGGAGAAAGAAGTGGAAAAATTGAAAAAACTGGGAAATATTCGCGTTATTTCCTATTTGGGTAAATTAATTGAATTTTTATAGACTTTATATATTGTATTATGACCAATAATCCTTGTAAGGATCTATTGGGAATTTAAGACCTTTCATTCGTGTGGTTTCCAATGATGTCCATTGTAATGTGGAGAAGTACTGAGAGAACTCATCTGTCTCAGTTGTGGAAGAATTACAGTGTCGTACTACTGCAATTAATGGTCCCTCTCTACGTTTAGATCCTGTTATAGTACCATCTTTTTCAACGAATTCAGTATCATCATCATCACCATAACCGTCATCTTCTTCATCATCTTCCTCCTCATCTTCCTCATCACTGTTAATATCCTCTCCTTCCTCACCATCGTCATCTATGTCATCATCTTCATCATTATCATAATCAATACCATCAAATTTATTCCATGGATGTAATTGTGAATCTTTAATAAGTGGACGTGAAAATGTTGTTATGTGTGCTTTCCTGTTTTCATAGAATTTCAAATATCTTAATGGTACTTTACGGAATAACGCATTGGCTTCATCAATTGATCCACAATTCAAACTTTCAATGATTCTACTTGCAGGAATAGTAGCAGGGGGTATATTATCTGTAATGTTACTATTCTTATTTTTATCTTTATCTTCAATTTGGTCATTATAATCATTATTTGTTTTTGTTTTATCATCTATGCTATCCCATTTACTGTTTATTTCTTCACTGAGTGGAGCTTTGCAGAAAAAATATTTCTCAAATTCAGTAATCGAATTATCCTCTAATATCACACTATCATCACCATCTCCATTATCAGTTTCACCATCTTTACGTTCATTATCGTTCTTTGATTCACTGACTTTGAAAAAATTAATAATACTTTGTTTCTCCTTTTCTTTAACTTTCCTCTCCTTCTCCTTTAATTTCCTCTCTTCTTCCTGTTGTTTCTCTAATTCACGTTCAATCCTTTTAGTCTCTAATGCTTCCTTTCTTTTCCTTTTCTCCTCTTCCTCCAAACGTTTCTTTTCTTCACGCTTTCGTGCTTCCTCTTCACGTTTCTGCTGTTTTTCCAATTTCTCTTTCTCCTTTTGTTCCTTCTTTAATAACCTTTCCTGTTCAATTTTTTCCCTTCGTAATCTTTTCTCCTCTTCCTCCTTCTCTTTCCTTATACGTCGTTCTTCATCTTCCTTCAATTTACGTGCTTTACGTTCTTGTTCTTCCTTTAATTTTAGGGCTTTACGTTCTTCTTCCTTCTCTTTACGTAGTCTTTTCTCTTCCTCTTCTCTCTCTTTACGTATTCTTTTTTCTTCTTCTTTCTTTGCTTTCTCCTCATCACGTTTCTTCTTCTCTTCTTCACGTTTGATCTTTTTCAATGTCTTTTCATCATCTTTTTCATCATTCTTCCGTTTAATGACTTCCACAGAACTAGTCTTGTCCATTACACCAACACTCATTAGATAAAGAAGTAAACAAAATAAACCTAGAAAAAAGAAGATGATCTCTAATCCATTAATGGAAAGAAAAATCAACTTTTTCGTAACACCCACAAAATCAACTTTTCTCTTCACCATCTGACGCGTTATTTCTTTATTAAATTACGTAACTTGAACTTAATATAATACATTCACAGTCTTTCTTTTCCAAAGGCAATGCCATTTAGTCTAGGAACCCAAGTACAGGGTGCTCTTGATGATTACAATCATGAAATGAACACAGGTGAATCATTTAAACGACAGTTTGCTTCATATACGTATAACACTGAAACATCAACAAAATCAAGAGTTTTATTATCACCAAAAAAATCTAAACCGAAAACAAAATCTAAAAGAGTAAGTAAATCTATTGGATCAATAAACAAACAAACTATATTAAAATCAAAGAACGGTAATTTAGAGAATCAACTGAATGATACATTAGTCGGATCAAAGGATTGGTCAGATATTAAGGAAAAACTAGTTAATGGTATTGATTTAAATAATATAATTGTTTGTGAAAATGATTATACTAAAGGAAAAACTACTGGTGAAAGAAATGTTATACGGAATAGTTACACGTATCCAAGTGATTTATCAACAGAGGATTTTAATGTACTGTATGAAGGATTTAATTTTATTAAAGGTGGTAGTGATGAAATGATCACATTATCACAAGCATTATTTGATAAAATTGATGAAAAGGAAGTACATAAAAAGGAACAAACTAAGGAAAGTGAAGTTATTGAAATTGATGATAGTTGTGATGAAGGTAATGAAGAGGGTGATTTTGTGATACCAAATTCATCAGATGATGAAATTGATATAATTTCATTATCTAGCGATGAAGAAATAAATGAAAGTGATATTGATAATGGAGAAGATTTGAAACAAGATGACGATGATCATGATGATGATGGTGATATAGGTAATATTTCAAGACTTGATATAATATCGAAAGTTATTAATTTGGGTAATCCAGATTCCACAATCCCAGATTCAGAAGTAAGTGATGATGAAGATATTGATGAATTTCTCACAGCTAGATCTAAAATGGATAAAGAAGAGGAAGAACTTGGTAATATAAGTCATATTTCAATAATGGATACAACTATTTGTGATAATGCAGAGACATCTGAGATAGATGTATCATTCTCTAAAGTACAGACTAAATCAGTAAATGAACGGATTGAATTGATCGATTCAATTGAATCTGATTTAAATATCAGGTATTCGAAGGCAGAGACTAGAGTCATTGAGAATGAAATACCCAATAATGTTGAAATATCAACATCTCATAGTATAGATGAAACTCCAATTAATATTTTACAAACTGAAGAAATTTTCAATGAATTAACAAACATTAATACAAACTTAAAAATATCAAAACGAATAGATCATTTTAAAGAATGGAATAATACACAATTATCCAATCAATTAAAAATATGGGGTATTAAAAGAAGTAGTAATAGTAGAAATAAATTACTTGAACTAATTGAAGATATATGTAATCAAATAAATTCAAATAAATGGAAATGGGTTATAGAAAATACTAATTCTGGTGAACCATTAGATTTTTCTAAATATCCTGATGAAGTGGAACCTGTTATTATAACAAATAATATCGAACAAGTTATAATTGATAAGGTTATTGAAATTTTAAAGGATGAAAAAATTAATTATAAAATATTAATTTATGAACCTATTAATATTAATGAAATTTTAGGTATTATTAATAAAAATGGTAAAATTGTTAGTTTTAAACAATTAGGTGATGCTTTAGATAATTTAGGTATTTGTTGGACAGAAATTGAGAAGTAATTGTATAAATACTTTATATAGAAAAGGCTAAAGAAGGGTATAATAATTAGTTATATTTATCAAGTTCATCATTATCATCATAAGTTAATAATAATTTACTATTAATAAGTTTGAAAATATAAAATAATATAATTCCTTTGAATAAATGAATTGCTGTATCAATTGAATTTTTTAAATAAATTTCTCTTAGGAAATTTGGATTTGAATCATCTCTAACATTCCTATAATAATACCAATAAATATCAAATACCCACATTAAACAAATTTCATAGCTACTATATGAGAAATAACCAATTGCACATGTTAAATAAATCATTAAAATTGAAGTTTTGAAAAGTTTTAATTTTGATAATCGATCTTCATAATTATATTTCAATCCTGAATGTTTATCCTTGATAATTGTCGTTGATAATGGCTTCTTTCTATGTCTAATTTGTTCCATCGGTGTTCAGAGAATGAATGAATCAATCAAAGGATTGAAATTCTATTCCTTACTAATTGATGATTAAATAAAATTTCATTGAAAGTATTGGTCGCTTACGTAATATTATACACAGATCTATAACTACACAATAAAGTTAAAATCAAACATTCGATGAACAAAGTTAGGGGAGAAATCCTCTATGTTATCATTTGATGATAAATTATCCAATACTAGGATATCATTATTTAATAAATAATCTTTAAAATTTGGATTTTCATTAATTAAAATATGAATTAAATCTGGACTTGATTGATTAATTGCTAATGATAAATTCTGAAATAATCTTAATGGTCTACTCCAATGATTTGCAAAAAGTAGTATACCATTTAATTCTAATGATAAATATTCTACTAATAAATCTATTTCCTTTGAATTATCATTATCAGTTTTAAGATTTTTAAGCCAAATATAACTTGAAATATGGATAATTGAAGCTAATGAAAGAGTACATGCAAATAATGGAGTTGTTGATAGAATATTATCAGTTTGTATATCAATTAAAGTTTTAGAAATTTTATTTGCAGCATTTATGCAAATCCAAGTTTTAGATAATTTGAATGAATGATTATTTAAAGAATTTAGAGAATTTATATTTTCATCATCATTATCACCTAGTGGTAAAGTAAATGAAGTTGTTAATGGGTCTTTTAATGAATTTGAAGAAGTGTACGGAATTGAATTAATTTTATCACAAACACCGTGTTTAAGTGAATCATTTAAATTGTAAATATATGAAAAAGGTCTATTTAAGAAAATTTTACAATATTGTAAAAGTAAAATTGATTGATGAATTGAATTATTAACACTACCATTTGAATTTAAAATTGAATAATTAAGTAAAATCATTTCCCATTTAGTTATTAAAACTGAAACTAAATTATGATTAAGATTAATTGAATCTTGATTATCATGATTAAGTATTGATATATTGAATCTTATGGATAAGTTAAGTAAATGAGTACAATTTGATCTTACATTATAATTGAAAATAGTTTCATTTTGAGGGTATTTGATATTAATAAATGAGGATAATAATTTCTTTGGTGATGAAAGTTTTGAAATTGTTTTACCATCAGCTGTACCTATAAGAATATCAAAATAATGGAATTCCCAAAACATTTTCCTTGATAATTCTAATAAATTATCTAAATCTATGTTTAGAGATTTAATAAATGGTTCAAAGAATGGATGGTTTAGAGTGAAATTTGAATTTGGAGAATCTAAATTGAATATATTAATTAATACTAATTGATCAGCAGCTAAATTTTTCAATTTGACACAAATTTCTGGTAATCCAGCAAAATGAGCTGTTAATATGTAAATGAAAGCAGATTGTAAATAGGGTAAATTTGGTAAAGTTGATTTAAAAATGTTTATAAAATTTGATATTTTATCAATCAAAGTTGGTATAAAAGTTATATCATTATAATTTTTAGAAATTACCTGAGAAGATGAAATTAATTCCATTGCAGATAATAAAGTATTTGAATAAAGAATGGGTAAAGTATCTAAATAAGATGTTAAATGAGTTATATTATCAGGTAATAATGGATGAGAATTATGGAAATGATAATAATAATTATTTAAAATTCTTGAAGTTGAAATTGAATCATATGAGGAATCTGGTGAAATTGAACTAAATGAAGATGTTTTAATTATTGAATTTGTAGGTGTAATTGAATAAGATATATCATCATTTGAAGTTGTACTAGTATGAGATGATAATGATGAGAGGGACTTATTAATATTATTTTTATCACTACGTCTAGGTCTATAACCACCAGATTCAGAAATTCTATAATGACAAGATAATTTTTTTTTAATACATCTTGAACAAGAAGGTTTAGATGAATCACATTTATAATGAGATTTCCTGCAATTATCACAAGTTTTACAGTAATTTCTCTTTGAAGATGTATTTGTAGATATTTTTGTCATAAATTTCTGTATTGATAAGTTAAAAAAATATGTCAAAAAGTAGTATAAAAAGTGAAATCCATAATATATAGGTATATCTATTTATGATTGATTGATCTGAGTGAAGATGATGGTGTCATTATTTATGTCATTTATTATCTTACGTAATATACGTTATATTATTATTATAACGGTTTAATCCTCACATTATTATCTTATCATGTATATATTATAGTAAAGTAAAGTTTATAGTACAGAGTTACTATAGTATAGTACATAGTTACTAGATTGATATATTATACTATCTATATATATATATATATATTTATACAATGCAGTAATAGAAAACAAGCAAAAGAAAGACATAGAGAGAGATGATAATAACAACCATCCAATCAACAGAGAGATAATACTATTAAGTAATACAATTATTGACCCCTCCGCTCAGTAAAATATAATATTCCACCCCCGCTGCCCTTCTTCCGAGGAGTTTTTCTCATAATTTGCTTCTATTTTGCTTATTTTAATATTTTTTAATCTGTTTCTTACTTATTCAATTGAAGAGCCTCCAATATATCAATTATTCAAGGGCAAATTATATTATATTATTACCATCTCTCTTTTTGTATGTGATAGTCAATCAATTATCATTATTTCACTATGGATCTGAAAGTTGATAACAAATTACAATTGGATATTAACTTTAATGTAAATACTGATAATAATATGGATATCGATAATGAATCAAGAATTCAATCGAAAACTAAAATGTCATCTAGAGGTCCTGTAACTCAAGAATTTACTCTAAAAGGTTCAACACCCTCTGGTAAACCAAGATTATTTGTTTGTCAAATTTGTACAAGAGCTTTCTCAAGACAAGAACATTTAAAGAGACATGAAAGATCTCATACAAAGGAAAAACCTTTTACTTGTAATATTTGTTCAAGAAAATTTAGTAGAAGAGATTTATTATTAAGACATTCAACTAAATTACATGCCGGTGCTTCCGATATAATACCAAGATTAAGGAAAAGATCAATTAAACATATGTCAAAGGAAGAACTGGATAATTTATCTCCAGAGGAACTAGAAGAATTTAAAAATAGATCAAAAAATAAAGAAAAATCAAAAGATAAGGATAAAGATAAACGTAAAAAGAAAGACGCTATTAATAATAATAATAATAATAATAATAATAATAATAATAATAACTTAAATAAAAAGCAAAAAATCTTATCTGATAATAAATCAATCTCAAATGAATCATCCATATCTTCAAATACAAATACTTCAATTTTAACTAATTTTATGATTAATCCATCAATTCAAACTAATATAACTGTTCCTTCTTTAAACCATAATATTAATAATAATAATAATAATAATAATAATAATAACTCTGATAAAGATCAAAATTCTCTAATACTGTCAAATGATCAATACACAACTGATATAAATCAAACTTTATATAATAATTTCCAATTATTATATCCTTTATCAAGTAATAATCATATAGGATCAGGTGAACTTTCAGATATTTCATCATCCTTAGTGACAGTTGATAATGGACTTGATAAATTAGGTAAATCTATTAAAAAGGAAAATATACAAATTAATGAAAATTTAAAAAAAAATAATGATAATGAAAACGATAACGAAAACGAAAAAAATAATGAACTTAATGACCAAAATTACGATAATAATAATGAAAAAGATCCATATACCCAATACCCAGAACTAAATGATCTACAACCAAATTCTTTCAATTATTTTAGAAGAGCATCTTTTTCCGCAATGAGTGGTGTTAATTATGCATTAGCAAATCCCGAACCTTATGCAAGTGAAGCAGTAGAATTTTCAACACCTCAATTCATTTCTTTAGAAGTTGAACAAGAAAAATGGCTTAACTCTTTTGCCGGTGATCATAATGAAATGAATATTAATAATAATAATAATAACAATAATAATGAACCAATATTCCAAACTGAAATTCAACAATTGAGTAAATTAATAACGAAAGCAGAAAATAGTTCATCTGAATCAAATTCTCATTCACAACAACAATCTCAAGTAAGATCAACTTCCAACACTCAATCAAATTCACGTTCAAATACTAAATTTAAATCATCATATCAACTTGATACAGGTTATTCATTTTATGATATTGATACAATGAATATAGCTGAGTCACTATTTAAAACAAGACTGTCAGATCCAATTTTACAACCAAATTCAAAAATACGTTCTAATTCAAATTTAAGCTCGAATTCTCATAAAAATAAAATTAATGATAAATACTCAAAAGATAGTCATAATAGTCCTTTTAAAAAAAACTCACCAATTGCTCAAAGTGAAATTCTGAATAAAACTATTAATTCATTAATGCAAAATAAATCAAATAATGCAATTAACTTTTTAGATAAGTTAAATTTACATCAACTTGAAAGATTATCAAATGATGATAATAATGTGAATGATAATAACCAAACACTTGATGAAAATAAATTGAAAAATAGTTTAAAAACATTTACAATAAGTAAATTTCAAGATAATAATGATGTATCAAATTTATCAAATAATACAGTCAATGGTTTAAATAGTAAAATTTTATCATGGCAAGAAACTTTATTTAATCAACCAATTTCAGATTTAGAAAGACTTAATGATATGCATGTATCAAATAAATATGGTATACCTCAAGGATATTCATTTTATGATGAATCTGCAATTAATTTATCAATGAATATGAATATAAATCTTAATGATGAATATATTAATAATCATCCAACTGTTGATACTGAAGCTACAATATCACCAATACTTCTGGAACCTTCACCATCAAATGAAATGGATATTGATGAGTATAATGAATCATCTGAAAAATTCAATAACAATCATAATAATCATCATAACCATAACAATCATATTGAAGAATATTATGAAAGATCATTTGAAAAAGAATTTAATGAAGATAATTCTAAGTCTTATTCACATTCATATTTATTTACAAATCATATGACTAAATTTATTAAAAATGCATTATCTGAATATCCATTTTTTGGTACTCCAACACCTGATATATTACCGGTTGATATATTAAATTATTATGTTGATCAATTTATTTATAAATTTTTAACTCATCATCCATTTATTCATAAAAGTATTTTAAATGAATATTGGATAATTGAAAATGCAATTAATTCAATAATGTTAAATAGTATAAGTGTTGAAGATTCAATTAATTATAAAGGAGATGAAATTAAATATATTAGAGATGAGAATTTTTTAAATAATTTTCAAGTTTCAATTATTTGTTTACCATTACTTATAACAACAATTGGAGCAGTTGTTTCAAATAAAAAGGAAGATGCATCAACATTATATGAAATTTCAAGAAGGTGTATTCATGTTTATTTAGATAGCAGGAAAAATTTGAAAACTGTTGGTAATAATAATAATAATATTCATAGTACAGTTTCACCATTATGGTTAATTCAAAGTTTAACATTAAGTATAATTTATGGATTATTTGCTGATGAAGAAATCACATTATCAGTTATTATAAGACAAGTTCATGCATTAAATGCAATGATTAAATCATCACAAATTAATGAAATTCAAGTACCTAATAATAGTAATGAAGATTTCAAAATATTTATTAATTATGAATCAACGATTAGGACAATTCATATGATTTTCCATGTTTCAACATTACTTTCAACATTATATAATATCTTCCCATCATTAACTATAAGTGATTTAAATATTAATTTACCAAATGCAACATTACTATGGGATTGTGTTAATGATGAAGAATATAAAAGATTAATTGAAAACTTTGAATTTACATCAGTTAATTATAAACATGTTATTAAAGAATTAATTAAACTTGATGTTAAAAAAATTGATTCAAAAACTGGATTAATTGATAATAGAAATTTTCTTTTAGATAATCATGTTAGTGAATTTGGATTAATTTGTTTACAAAATGGATTACATCAATTAGTCTATTTTAAACAATTGAATAAAAATGATAAAATTAGAAATAAAAATAAAGCTGGTATAATTGATGATTCAGATGATGATGAATATAATATTGGTAATCATAATAAAATGATTGAGAATGTTTTAACTGAAATTGGTGAAGGTAATAGTAATCTAATAAATATTGAAAAAATTCATAATATCGGTAATGTTTGGAATTTAATGGTTAAAGCATGTGTTTTATACAATAAGACAAGTGAAGTTTATAATGATTGTAATATATTAAATCATTATCTTAATTTAAAGCTAAGTTCAATTGTTAGTTTAAATAAGATTAAGGAAAGTGTTTGGTTAAAATCATTTACTGAAATTAATGAACAATATTTTGAATGTTTTAATTATGGAGATGATGAATTAAAAAATGAAGATTTTCAAAAAGAATTAATTCAATTAATTGAGAATTCTATTAATATATTAAAATTAGTTTTCTTTAATGAAGATAATTCATTAATTGGTACAATTTCACCAAGTTTTGAGTTAAATAATAAAGTTATGAAATCATTAGATGAGATTTATTCAACTCCACCACCAATTGATAATCCAAATGATGGTAAAAATAATAATAATAATGATGTTAACGATATTAATAAATCATTTACCAATTTAAATAAGATTAATTTAAATATATTACATAAATTGAGCATTGATTCACAAATATTATTTGATGTTATTTTAATTATTGTTAAATTTTTAAGTAATTATGAGAATTTTTTCAAGATTAGGATGAGATTTAATAATTTATCAAATTTCATATATTTACAACATTTTGAATTAAACTCTACATTATTTGTTAATTCAAATATTAATAATCAACATTATAATTATAATAATTTAAATAATGAAGAAGTTGAAGAAGCATTAAGTAAATTTGATAAAGTATTATTTAAATATTATTTGAAATTTTTCAAGATATTTTTAAATTTAGAACAATTTCTGAAACATAATTATAATTATGAAGATTTTGAGACGGGACAAGCAATTGAGGCATTAAATAAATTAGGTAAAAAAGTTGGTGATAGTATCAATAATAATAATAGTACAAATATTGATGAAGTAATTAAGGAACAAGAAAATAAATATAAACAAGAAGAGGAAACATTAAATAAGATAGTTTCAGATGAATTAAATGTTTTACATGATCATGATTTAATTATGAGTGAATTAGTTGGATTTAAATTACCATTTAAATTTCTTAAAATGGGTGGATTCTTATTTGGATTTATTTATGATAAGAATTATAAATTTGTTAATTTTAAACATTTAAGTGATGTTTTATTTCATTTAAGGATATTTCTTGAAAGTAAGGAAGAATATGTGTAAATAAGTGTATAAGTATTGTATATAAATAACATTTAATGAAAATCATGAAGTAATAACAATCCGATTGAAAAAAAGGACCGGCATTCCGATTTATTGTAAATGTTCGGAGATGACCGAGGAATTTTTTATTTTTTTGACATGTTTTAACTGATTTTGACCAGGTTGAAGAGGTTTTACGTAGTTTACAGAGTGTTTATGGGGATGAATTGACAAGACATCGGTAGGGCGTTAGATGTATATAGTATATTTTGAAATGGTAAATGGTGTGATTAAATTATGGGACGTGAATTTGACAGGTTTATGATAAGAAAGAAGTACGGTAAAGTTGATCTTATCAACACCACACGTTTTATTACTTTTCTGACTTGGTTGTTTATTCTGGGGATATAAAAGGATAAGAAATTCTCCTAGTTTTCTGTTTTTTTATTTGATCTATTTCTTCTTGTTTATTCTTCTACTTTATTAATTTATTATTCTTATTTTCCTTTAAATATCAAAACACATACTACACACACAAATACACAATGGCTTATTTACAAGATTCAACTTACGGTAAAGATAATGTTAACTTCCTTAAAGTTAAAAAGGATAAATATAATCCTCAAAAGCAAGAAGTTTTAGAAGCAACTGTTAGAGTTTTATTAACCGGTAATTTTGATATTTCTTATACAAAGGCAGATAATTCACCTGTTGTCCCAACTGATACTGTTAAAAATACAATTTTAGTTGAAGCTAGAAAAACTGATGTTTGGCCAATTGAAAGATTTGCAGCTCATTTAGGTGAACATTTCGTTAATAAATATTCTCATGTTACTGGTTGTAATGTTCTTATTACTCAACATAAATGGAGTAAATATGAAGTTAATGGTAAATTACATGATCATTCTTTCAAGAAGGATGGTGAAGATGTTAAAATTACTGAATTAAATTATAAAAAAAATGGTGATTTTACTTTATCTTCAAGTTTAAAAGATTTAACTGTTTTAAAATCAACTGGTTCAGGTTTCGTTGATTTCCATCAATGTGATTATACTACTTTAAAACCAACTAATGATAGAATTTTATCAACTGATATTGATTGTACTTGGAAATTCGATCAAAAGAAAATTGGTTCAATTAAAAATATTTATAAATTAGCAGATCAAGGTGTTTTCGATGAAACTGCTTCAAATGTTTTAACAGTTACATTAAATAGATTTGCATTAGAAAATTCAGCTTCAGTTCAAGCAACAATGTACAATATGTGTTCAGATATTTTAGATATTTCACCTTATGTTGAAAATGTTTCATATGCTTTACCAAATAAACATTATATCTTATTTGATTTATCTTGGAAAGGTCTTGACAATGATAATGTATTATTTTATCCATCACCAAATCCAAATGGTTTAATTAAATGTACTGTTGGTAGAGTACCAAAGGCTAAATTATAAAGTCTTTATTCCCGTTTATAGATTTTTTACACACATTTTACTTATTCATTTTTCATTCTTATTCTTTTCTTATGAAATATCTTAACCTCTTTTACTAATGGTGCTGGTCATTTAAAAACTAGTTTTTATAAAATAAATAATGATTATCTTCAATAATTATTAACAATTATCTTATTTCCGATCATAATAACCACAGTAATTCCACTTAATTCCGAAATCCACAAAATTTCATGAAATTGAGAAAATTAATAATTATACTAAGGAAAAGAAGAGATATATATATATCGTATAGAAGACATACCATCTTTCATTTAACAATCAATAGCAATGTTTAAGAATATCTTTAATAAATTACCTTTAGGTATACCATTAAAATCACATTCTCAAATACATTCACGTACAATTTTCCGTAATTTAGGTTTACGTTTCCAATCAACAACTATTAAACATGCACAGCCACCAAAACCTCCAACTGGTATTAAGAAATTAATTCATCAATATGGTTATTCAGCTTTAGGTATTTATTTAGGTTTATCATTAATTGATTTACCAATTTGTTTCTTAATTGTTCACTCTGCTGGTGAAGATGTTATTAGAGAATATCAAGATAAATTTATGAAATTTATAGGATATAAGAAAGAAGTTGAAATTGTGAACATTGATGGTAATACAACTAAAAGTGATACTGAAACTGAAGAAAAATCTTCAACTTTAGTTACTGAATTTGCTTTAGCTTATGCAATTCATAAATCACTTATATTTATTCGTTTACCAATTACTGCTGCAATTACACCTGCTGTTGTTAAATATTTACAATCCAAGGGTTTTAAAGTTGGTAAATTAGCTGCTTCTCAAGTTGCTGATGTTGTTAAGAAAACTGCTTCAAAGAAATAATAATAAAAGTTAATGATAAAATAATTTACTTGTAAATAGATTTTTACTACTACTAATACTATATATCACAATGTATACATTCATAAAATTATCTAAATTTTGAGTAATACTCTTCTTCTTTAAACCTATATGCAATTCTTTCAAGAACTTCAGGTGAATAAACATCTTCCATTTTTTCACCACCTAATAAAACTCTCTTTTCATGTTCCTTTTGTTCTTCCTTTGTTAATACAACAACATTTTGTGTACTTAATTCAACTCCTGGGAACCAACGACTTAATGTTAATCTTGTAGAAAATCCACTAATTGGGCTCTTACCTCTCCAAACTTCTTCTAAAATATATTGAGTATCACTTAAATTAACCCATGGTGTACGTTGTTCATATCCTAATCTTGATTGTTGACCTGCTAAACTTTGAAATAATGAATCATAAACTTTATATCTATTTTTACCTTCAACTGGTTCAATTGGATATCCACCTGCTTCAGTTACAATTCTAGTTGCAATTGCTAATCCAAACATACCTGGCATTGTACCTAAAACTGGTAAAATTCTAACACGGAAATTTTGTAATGCACTTAACTCTTCAACTTTACCCTTCTCAAATTCTGCATCATCTAATGGTAATAAATTTGCCTTTCTTGGATCTGGTTTCTCTGCACTAAAAATTGTTGTAATTCCTTTATTAATACCAATTTTCTTTAAACTACGACGAACAACACGTGCTAATGGATCTTCATCTGAAACACTTATATCACCAATATTAATTCTAGTTGCATCTGATTTACATGCAGCTCCCATCGATGATATAACAGGTAATTCATTTTGGTAACAATATGTTAATAATTCAATCTTTGTCTCAATATTATCAATACAATCAATAATATAATCTGGTTTAATATTATCTTCCGTTGTTAATAATAATCTCTCTGATTTTTCAGTACTAAATAATTCATTAATACCTTCAACTTGACTCCATGGTGCAATTTGTCCAATAAAATCAACTAAAACATCAACTTTACTACGTCCAACATCTTTCAGTGTTGCACATGCATGTCTATTTAATGATGATAATGAAACTTGATCAAAATCAACTATACGTAAATGTGAAACACCAGATCTTGCTAATGAAACAATAGCATTTGAACCAACACCACCTGCACCAACAACAACAATTCTTAATGATCTAACTTTTTTCATACCTTCCTCTGATAAAAATGAATAATTTCTAGTTAATTGTTCTAAAATTAAATGTTCAGAATATGGTTGTGGTACATGAACAATTGTATTTTCTGATGTTTTAACTAAACCTGACTTAGAGGAGCTATGTTTAGATCCAATTGTAAGTGATTCTGGAATATCTTTCTTATCTTTAAAATCTGATACTATTAAGTTTCGTATGTAATCTAATAATGTATTTGTCTCATCTTTGAGATAATATTTATGAAATGATTCAACAACTAATGTTGTAGCCAACACAGTTAATGTGGCTAATGGTAATATAGAGCTATGACATTTCATAGTTACTTGACCAGAAAAGAACATTTCTTGATGGAAAAATTTTAAAAAGCTTCAACATGAATTTTTGACAAGGAGCAGAGCGCACTTTAAAACCCAAATGATCCAATGATGATATTTGATGGTGGTTTATCTTCTTTCTTCTCCTTCTTTTCTTTAGTGTCTTTAGTGTCTTTAGTGTCTTTAGTGTCGTTAGTAACGGGCTTTTCTGGTTTAGAAGAGTCTGATTTGTTATTTATCTTAAAATCAGTAGTGGTTTTAGTTGGAGTTTTGGTTGTAGTGGTATCTGTATTTTTAATAGAATTTAAATTTGTAGATGTACTAGAAACAGACTTAACAGGAGTAGCTTGTTTCTTTTGTTTCTTCTGTGGTTGTGCAGTGTTTGCGGGTTCTCTTTGTCTTTTCTGTGTGGATCCATTATTAGCAGTTGGTCTACTACGACTACTATTGGTAGTTCTTCCATTTTTCTCTGTTTTAACAACTGATAATGGTTTCTTTTTCTGCTGTGTGGTGTCTAATTTACCATACCAAATAAACCATCCATCTACATTAGAATTAGTATCTTCCTCATATTCTAATTCTTCATCATCAATAAATGGATCATCAACGTCATATTTACCAATACGTTTATTGTTAACCATTTTTCGACGGTGAATTTCCTTTAAAACCAATGATTCTTTTTCTACATCACTCATTCCTGGAGTGAATTTAATCTTTAATGCTTTAACTATTTCATCTTCATCGTCATAATAACTGTCTGTGGTTGTATCTGCAATGTTGTTGGTTGATGGTTCGATTTCAGGTACTTCTTCATCTACTTCTGGCTCATCTTCAATTTCTTGTTCTTTTTCCTGTTCATCTGGTTCTTCCTGTTCTTCTTGTTCTTCTTGTTCCTCATCTTCCTCTTCATCCTCATCATCGTCACCTTCATCTTCGTTCCAAGAACTACGAGCTAATGGAACATTACTAGTTGTATCATATCTTCCATACTTTTCTTCCACCAGTTTAACAAAATTAAATTCATGATGAACATCATTATGTGTTGATAATGGTATTTCGATATTTATAATCATTGGTTCATTATTTTTACCCTTTTTACTCTTATTAATGTTTGTTTCTGTGTTTTCATTATTTATAGTTGATGAAGGTTTCTTTTTCATTACTTTAGAACCGTTTTTCTCTAGATTTGTTTCATTTGATTCAGAAAGAGATGTAGCTTCTTTTGAAGTTGAGTCATTTATAAGATTAGAGACAGACATTGGACAGACTGATTTCTTCATATCATTTGATTGAATTGATTTAACATCTAAAAGATTCCCATTTTGAGTAGAAATTTGATCATTTTTTGAAGGTTCTTTTCGATCAGTTGAATCTGATTCTGATAATAAGGATGATATACTAATTACACCATTCATTTATGCTCTCAATGGTGGTTTATAAAAGAAGATAGTTGAAACTTGCAAGAGAAAAAATCGATCAATCGTTTAATAATTAATGTGTTTGTAAATGCTTATGTAACCAATATCAAAACTAATAATGGAAGAGCGTTAAAAACAAAAAAAATTAATTTTACATAGAAATTGATTTTCAAGTTTTACATACTTAATCCCAAAACGTTTGGTTCTGTAAATTTTATAAAGTGCATTTTTCTCTTAGTAAATTATTTTTCACCATATAATACGTATTTCAAAATGAGTCTTGTAAAAAATATTAACAACGCTTACATATTTGTTAGTGAAATAGAATAGCAATGGTTCTATTGCAAGTGGTTGATTGGTTTCATTTGGTAAAAAATCCTTAACTCTAGCAGTTGGCTTAACACTTTTTGTAATATTTTAATTCATTTTGAAATTGGTCCATACACCAAATACAAATATTAAATAAAATTAAATAAAAAATAAATTATACAAACTAAAGTTCAGAAACAACCATTAAACCAATCAATTCATCAATAACTTGTGCTGCAAGTAAACCGGTTACATCATTACCAATTGAATTTGGTGGTGTACTAACTTCAACAATATCACAACCAACTAATTTAATACCTTCAAGTTCATCCAAAATAGTCATAATTTCTCTTGAATTTAATCCACCTGCCTCTAAAGTACCTGAATTAATCATTCCAGCATCAAATGTATCTAAATCAAATGTTAAATAAACAGGACGATTACCTACAATTTCTTTAATTTTTCTACCAACTCCTCTTGGTGTGAAAGTATCAACATCCTTTGATGTTATAGTTTTGAAACCACATTCTTTATCATGTTTTTCATCATAATCACTAATATATGGTGCTCTAATACCAACATGAACTGAATGATTATGAGAAACATATCCAGCCTCTGCTGCATAGTGTAAAAATGTTCCATGATTTAAACTTGCATATTTAGTTAAACCACCACCTAAAACTTTTGGATCCCAAGTATCAATATGAGAATCAAAATGAATAATTGCTAATCCATCTTCATCATTATCATTGAATGTTTCATACGCACTTTTAATATTCATTAAACTAACAGTATGATCACCACCTAATGTGACAATTCTAGTTCTATCAAAATTTGTTGAATTACTTGAAGTTTTATGTTTATGAATTGCATGTTGACCTCTATATAATTGATCCAATGCAATTCTTGCATCAAATGGAATCATTGGAACATCACCACAATCAACAAGTTTTAAACCTGTATTATAAATAGGTAATCTGTAAAGTTTAGAATCTTTAAAATTACCTCTAATTGGAGAAATACCACCAAATAATCTTCTTGAACCTTGTCTAATACCATTGGGTCCAAATCTTGTACCTGGAGTATATGAGACACCAGAATCGAATGGAGCACCAACAATGGCAATATCGATTTCTTCATCTAAATTTTCAAAACATTGTTTAATTGGAAGATGTGCAAATGATACAATACCGGAATATAAATTAGAGACTGAAATTATATCTGATACATCATCCTTATCTGGTAAGTTAATTTTTTTGGATTCATAGTATGAATGGTAATTAATTGTTTCCAAAGTATTAACTTCATTGAAGAAAAGTTCACCAGAAGCTAATTTATCACTTTTGGTCTGAATGACAGACTCAGTATTGATTAAATCTCCAAAAATTGTATCCATTAAACTATTTGGAATATTTGCTTCAATAACTGCATTATCCGGAGTTCCAACAAATTTTAAATATTGTTGTGGTAATATGTGACCATTGGTTAAATTTGCAACTAATAATACTAATACGCTTGATTGAAACTTCATCTTGTTACCTTCTCAACAACTATACTGTCTTCGAAGATGAGAATGGGGAATGGATTTCTATGTATTTATATGATTAAAGTTTGTATTAGTATTTAAGAAATTGAAAATTGTTATCGGACAGCCAGAATAACCCAATTAGGAAGGTGCAGACGATATTATCATCGCCGTTTTTTGTTTAATATATAATTAAATTATTAAGTTGTTCACCCCTTCTTGTTTAAACATCTACTTTGTGTATCCTAGTTATGTATGTGAGATCCTTAAACTGGATGATAACTGTACAACCAGCATGTCTGTTAATGTAATATGTGTAACTGTTACCCTAGAGACTCTTACCAGTCGACTTATACCCCCCGCGTCTAATAACTAAGTTACTTGTGGTTTTTATCGATGTCATGAATACTGCTTATACATAGAATAGATAATTATTGTTCTATCAGCATCAATTGAACTCTTCTTTGACATAACATTAAGTACGTAATCACAAATAAGCAATGAGTGTCACTAAGAAAATACCCGTTGGAGAAATGCTCAAGGGAATTGAAAGTCTTAAACCGTATAAAGAAGGTTCATTAATTCTTAATGAGCAACATTTTTATCAAAATTCAACATTGGAGAATTGGAGTAAAAAAGAAGCACATCCGGTGACATTAAGACATTTAGCTAATTTTGGTAAAAGAATAACTCATGATAAATTATTAGCTAGCGCTAATTTTGTTAGGACTGAATTAACTACAAGATTAAGTTTGAAAATAAAAGAATTACAATTCTTACCATATGAAATAACGAGTAATTATCATATTAGTCAAGTGTACCAGAGTTATTATCACTGTTTTGATGCTTTTAGGAAAGTTGAAAAGATAGAATCATTGAAAGATAATGAAGGTTTCTGTCAATTTTTGGAAAATATGTTAAGTGATCATTATATTGTTCTACCACATCTTATGATGGGTGCATTGGAGGTTTCAGTATTACAAAACATGTCAGCTGAAGATCTAGATAAATTTATGTCTTCCATGTTGCGTTCAAGAATCAGTAGAAGAGTTATTATGGATCAACATGTTTGTATGTCCAAGGCATTTGAAGATTCTAAAAAACTACAAAATCTCGATGATGATCAAGTAAAACCACCAGATTATGTTGGTGAAGCATTCCAGTATTGTTCTGCTCATACACATTTAAATAGATCTTACAAAAGTATTATTACATTTTTACAAAGTCTATACCCTGATGTTGAAATGCCAGAATTGAAAATTATAGGAGCTGATTTTAAATTTCAATTTATGACAAACCATTTAATCTATATTTTCACAGAAATTTTAAGAAATGCTTTGAAATGTACAATAGAACAATATATTAAACTTCAAGATCCTAGAAATATTGGTGTGAAAGCAGATAAACCACCGCCTGTCTGTGTTTATATAACAAACAGTAAATATGAAATGACATTTAAATTTTCTGATCAAGGTGGTGGTATGCCAGTAGAGAAAATGGATAAGGTTTGGTCATTTAGTAAAACTCCTGAAGTTGCAAGACTACATTTAAATAATTTTTATGCATTACCAAATTTAGATTTACCTGAAAGATTACCAATAACATCACATCAGTATTTTAAAAACAGAGATGAAATGGAGATACTAAAACCAAGTGAATTACCTGGTGTTTTAGCAAACATTGGTGAGATGGAGATAAGTCGATTTGGAAAAGATGGTTCCACACTTAGTTCACTTGCTTCACGTCCATTTGAATATACTCTTGGTATTTCAATGCCAATGTGTAAAGTTTATACGGATTATTGGAATGGTACTTTAGATATGGCTACTGTTGATGGTTATGGATGTGATGTTTTCTTGAGATTGAAAAAATTAGGTGGAACAAATGATAAATTACAATTAGATAAAGCATAGTCTTTCTTATTAGTAATATATTCTTATAATGTTTATTTACTCTACTTATAGTGTACAAAAAAGATTTATAGAGATGTCTACCAACCATCACCCCAACCATCGTCATCTTCCTCAACTTTAGGTTGAAGATTTAAATTAACTTTAGTAACTGGTTTGTTCTTGCCTAAAACCATTGATTTCTTGGTAATTGTAGAAGATTTGTTTATGATATTAGTTTCTTGATTTTGAGCAGTGGCTCCAAATGTTGTTTTAGATTTGTTAAAATTGCTTTGTTTTGTAACTACTGGTTTAGCATTTCCAATTTCATCTTCATCTACATCCCAACCATCATCATCATCAAAATCATCAAAGTCATCACTTACACCGAATGCCTTGTTAACAACATTATCTGTTGATGCTGATTGTAAGCTAGATAAATTAATTTTACTATTCATACGAGATTCTGGGAATGGTGTACCTGAAGGTGTATTTAGTGTGGAAACTGTCTCTAATATTGAGTTTCCCAGATTCTCTAATGAAACAGAATTCATCAAATTACTTAAATCAGAAACATCAACTTCAATATGATCATCTTCTTCATTATGTTTAATACTTGCTGCTTCAGCTCTAATTTTTTGCATGTATATTTCAAATGTTTTCTCTGCTTCTTCTCTTATAACTGATGATTTATCCAACAATGCAGGTGATAATGAAGATAAAACTTTCGAACAACATATTTCCGGTGTGAAAAAATCAATTGATGATTCAAATCCACGAACTGCACATAATCTGGTAACATAGTCAGTATCTTTAAGTGCCTTGCCAAAAGCAGTGATAAGAACACCAATACGTGTACTTGGTTGCATTTTGGATGAAATCTTATTCAAACATACAACGGTATTAGCTCTTAATTTTGGATTTGGATCGAGTTGTAATTTGGCTAAATAACGTAAAAGATCATTATTTAATTGTCTTTCTGTTATTTTATCCATAACATATGAAATTGATAATAATGTCTCAGTACGAATTGTAAGATCAGTGTCTAAAAATCCTGTAACTAGATTTGGGTATATTTTATCTTGAACTTCATATTTAGTAATATTTTCAATAACATGTGGTAAAATTTTAAGTAAAATGGTACGAATTGCTCTATCTGATAATGTAAATGCCTTGAATAGAGTAGGTTTGAAAAACATTTCAAAAGATTTAGACTCTTTTTGTGAGTCTTTAAAAATTAAAAACATTAAATACAAAAGAATTGTTTGAATATTTCCTTCATTTGAAACTGCAGTATCAAAGGCATTTTTAATTTCTGGCATAACTTTGAAATTCAAAAATTTTGCAGAGATATCAGCACTTGCTAATGCTTTAAAAATCTCCAACTTTTCTGTCAAACTTAAAATTGTAATATGTGAAAATTTAGAATATGCAACAATTTCAGGTGTTCCAAAATATGATGTTTCACCATTATTTAAAAATTGTTCAGTAGTCATTCGTAGTCCAATATTTGGAGAGAGCAACTTATTTAAAGGAATTCCTCCAAAACTCCAATTATTATATTTGGTCTTAACTTCACTGGAGGCAGGAACTCTATTATGAGAAATTTGATATGACAATAAACCAAGTAAATATGAATCGAATTTTAATGATTTAACGCCCTTTAATTGAGTTCTAAAACATTCTGAACCAAAGGATTCAAATTCTGGAGAGAGAATCAAACCTTTTTGTGATGTTAATGCAGAGTATGATGCGTATAAAGCAGGGAATTCCATAGCGTTATCTTTATAATTGAAAGCAAACTCAAACCCGCCAATTTTCCATTCACCAGAATCAGTAATGAAAACATTATAATCTCTTAAATTACCATGAATACAAGATCCTTCCACATTTATAAACTTCAAACCTGTTGTAATTTGATAAATTGCTAAAACAGCTGAAGCTGGTGATATCTCAGATGTGATTTCAGCTAATGATGATGCACGTTCTGTTATTAAATAAAGAGTTCTATCATTTTCAATAGTTTCAAAAACAGTCAAAACACCGGGTAATAATGAAAGTGCTTTATGTTTCTTTAATGCATTCTTAGCATTTGGAATGTAACTAAAATTTGCTGGATTTTTCAGATCAAATTCGAAAATGGTGACAGGTGTAGAATCCTTATTTGAAACACCATCATAAACTTTCCAAATTGACCTGCTACTTGAGTTTTCGCAAATTGGAAGAACACGAGGTTCACTGAATGAATATGGAATTGCAGTACCTGTTAATGTACCTATAGTTTTTGCTAAAAAGTTCATTTGATTAATGAAAAAGGTACGTGTTTACATGAAGGAAATCAATGAGACTATTATTTTTCTACAAAGGGTGTTCCCTTACTAGCGGCAATCTACGTTTTACTTTAATTTTTTTTATAACCATTTTTTTTTTTTAACTAAATACATCAACTAATATAATTCTATACAATAAAAGAACAAGTTTCTTTAAGGAATTGAAATCATTTATTCAGATGCTTCTTGGAAACGATCTGAGATAGTTGATAATAATTTATCAAATTCTGCATGAACCTCTTCTTGACCTCTACTTGGTTCAAAAAATTTAGCTGATGAAACTGCATGTTTAACATCGGATGTATTTTCAGCTAATCTAGACCATTGAGCACCAGTTGCAACAGCTTTTTGAGCTTCATCATAGTATGAAACAAACGTACGCATCATATCGTAAGTTTTCCAAATTGGACAGAATGCATCATAGGTTGAATAACCATTTTGTTGTAAGAAATCTTCCTTAATTAAAGTTGAAACATCTAAAACAATTTTATCAGAATCTGAAAGAGCAGATTTACCAACTAATTGAACAACTTGTTCTAATTCTTCAGCATTTGATAAAATTTCTCTAATTTTATCTCTTAAAGTTGCAAATTCTGGATAACTTTGATCATAGAATTTATTTAGAACATTTGTATATTTTGAATATGAAATTGATGTGTTAACAGATGGGAAATGTTTTCTTTGAGCTAATTTTTTATCTAGACCCCAGAAAACTTGTGTAATACCTAAAGTTGAAGTTGTAACAGGATCTGAGAAATCACCACCTGCAGGTGAGACGGCTGCAACAATAGAGACTGAACCTTCTCTATTTGGAGAACCTAGAGCAACGGATTTACCAGCTCTTTCATAGAAGGAAGCTAATTTAGCACCTAAATAAGCAGGGAAACCTTGATCTGCAGGCATTTCACCCAATCTACCAGAAATTTCTCTTAAAGCTTCTGCCCATCTTGAAGAAGAATCAGCAATCATAGAAACATTTTTACCTTGATCTCTGAAATATTCAGCTAATGTAATACCAGTATAAATTGAAGCTTCTCTTGCAGCGACTGGCATATTTGAAGTATTTGCAACTAAAGTAGTTCTCTTCATAATTGGTTCCTTTTTACCACTTATTTCAGTATATAATTCTGGAAATTCCATTAAGACTTCTGCCATTTCATTACCACGTTCACCGCAACCAACATAAATAATAATATCAGAATTAGAATATTTGGATAAAGATTGAGAAATAACAGTTTTACCACAACCGAAAGCACCAGGAATACAAGTTGTACCACCTTGAACACATGGGAAAAGAGCATCTAAAACTCTTTGACCAGTTAATAATGGGTAGTTAGCAGATAATTTAGAAGCAACAGGTCTTGGAACTCTAACAGGCCAAGTATGCATCATTGAATACTTAGAAACTACACCATCAAATTCAACTTCAAGTAATGGTTCATCAATTGTATAAGAACCAGCATTTGCAATGGAAACAATTGTACCTCTTGCTCTTGGAGGTAATAAGATTTTATGATCAGATAATAAAGAATTTTCGAAAACTGTACCAAAGATATCACCACCAGTAATATGATCACCTACTTGGAAACTACTTGGAGTAAATTCATATTTAATTGTTCTTGATAAAGCAGGAGTATCAACACCTCTTGGAATATAAATTGATTGAGTCATATCTTTAATTTCCTTTAAAGGTCTTTGAATACCATCATAAATAGTTTCCATTAAACCTGGACCTAATTCAACTGATAATGGTTTACCAGTTCTTAAGACAGGATCACCAACGGTAACACCTGCAGTTTCTTCATAAACTTGAATAGTTGCTTTATCTTGATCAATTCTAATAACTTCACCAACTAAATTACCATGACCAACTCTAACTAATTCATACATGGCACAACCAATCATATTTTCAGCGATAACGACTGGACCTGAAACTGAATAAATTTGACCATATAATGATTCATCTTCATCATTAATTGTAAGATTTTTAATTGATTTACGTGCGTTCTCTATAGCACCTGCCTATATTAAAAATTAAAGGATTAAAGTTAATACAAACATAAAAGTAAGTATAAGTATAAAAATGTTAGTAAAACTGACTTCTATTTCCAAAATCAAAGGAATATGTAATTTATCAATTGAAGGTATAATAGGTGAAATTTACACCATATAGTATATCAACTAATAAGTAAACAATACTTACCATTGTAATATGTGCTTGAAGTTTACTTTACCGAATAGAAAACTAAAAAGAAAACTAAAAAGAAAAACTGCAATATATACACCTAAAACCCTATCATCATTACATTAATTTAATCATCTCTCACTAACTAAGATAAAGCAAAGCGGTCGTTTTTCATTTTTATGCAGCCATTTACAAATTTATTTTTGAGAATTTGGTAAATAGTCGCGTCTGATGTGTGTATGGGGGTTTTTAAACGGAGAATGAGTGAGTGATGGATTGCATGATTAATAATTTAGTTTTACACTGGATAGTATACACTTTTCTTTATAGGATAACTATTGTCAGTGGTACAGAAGTATACATCTGAATCAGATTGTTTATATTTGGTTTTAGAAACAACTCTAATGTACCAAGTTCTTTGAATTTCTTCCTTCACTTTTACCTTTAGCTTCTTGAATGTTTTAAGCAGCTTCTTCTTCATATTTGATAATTTTAGATTCAATTTCTTATTCTAATTTGACATTGGATTTCAAAAAATTAAAATGATTGTATAGAGGTTTCAACAGTTCAGCATAATTTGGAATGAAAGCTTTTGAATAATTAACGAAACCAATAAAAGAATACCATTGATTAGCATTAGTTGGTATTACCCAATTATCAATTTCTTGAACCTTTTGAGGGACTGGATAACGTTTACCATCTTTAATCAAATATCCTAAAAATTCAACTTCGTTTTTACACCATTTAACCTTATTTGCTGATAATTTAAAATCATTATCTTGTTATAATTCTAAAACTTTATTCAGCAACTGAACGTGAGCATTTTTTTCATTAGAAGCAACAATAATATCATCAACATAATATTGAATAAAATGATTTTCTCCCATATTTCACCTTGACTAAAATTAATTGCATAAAACTGGTGAAAACAGCAGGTGAAGCAGCTAATCCAACTGGTATTTTATTGAATTTGTAATTATCAAACTGTGTAGCTAACACTTATTGAATCATCTTCAGGGTGGAGAGGCACATTATAATATGCACTCTTTAAATATAGAGTGGTGGAAATTGAGTAACCATTTAGATTTTGGACAATCAAGTTGATTTGGAGGAATTGGTGAATTTGCAAATAGCACTTATTTTCTGATTTTTCTTGAAATAGGTAACAACTCATACCTTCTCTTTTTGATTAATTGGATCATTGATAAAATATCTTGTAATTTGACTATTTGAAATCTTGTGGGAGAGCCGATGTAACAGCATCACTAAATAATGTTGGGAATTTCCTAACAAATTGGTTATGTTAATCATTTGATAAAAAAAGCTGTGAAAAACACGTAAAATAAAAAAAATTGTTTAAACTCCTTATCAGGGGCTCGAACCCTGGACATTTCGGTCGACTTCTTAAAGAATTCTTAAAAGCCGAACGCTCTACCGACTGAGCTAACAAGGAATTTGTTAAAAGTAAACTTTTATGGTTGTCTGAGACATTGTTATACGGTGATCACGTGACCTTAGATTTTTTGACAATGTTAAGAATTTTAAAAAAATGACTTAAATCAAATTCAAAAATTAAAAAAATATTATCTATTTATTTATTATTAATTGTCTTTAAGTAGTTAAATACACTGTAAAAGACATTAAAAAGCTAATTATTGAAACAATACCTGCATATTAACGTTAGAAGAGTCTATAAAAACTTAGACAATACATAAATACCAGCAGATTAACTAATACACTAGACTACAACAGATTATGAGTCGGACATAAAACATTTCGTCTAGTCAAACCAGAAAAAACAGGTCAAATCGGACTCATACACTGTTACAGTTTAGAGCTATTGATTGATCAAGTGACACTAACTATAAATGATGGAGACTTAATTTAATTCCCCATCTTTCCATTCTTGGTTTTATTATTTGTGTCTAGTCAATAAATACACATCAACCCAGCTTATGTGTTAACAGTTGCTCTTATAATGAACTTTCGTAACTAAACCGGAAACCATGAAACATTTACCTTTTAGAGCTAGATAGTCCTATTCTTATTACACAGTCTGATAGTTTGTACTATTCATTAACAAATTCATATAGTCTTAGCCCCAAATCCAAATTCCAACTTTATTCATCTAGCTGTTTAACGATTGTACCTAATTCATCCAATGCACATCGAACCAACCTTTCAGTCAACGGATTTTTATCCTTAGCATCAATATTAGATATAGAATTAGCAGCTAAACTAACGGCTCTAACAATCTGTATCCAATTACCTGTTATTTGTGATACTGCATCTGTACCAATTTGAAGTTTTGATAATTGATCATTTAATAATAATAAAGTTTTAGAAAGTTGTGAAGTTAAAGATTCAATAGATTGTAATCTACGAAGTTCTTCCTGACGTTGATGAATCAAAGATTCTGTTTCGTATTCATTCAAAATGGAGTATCTTTGTGACATTGGTCATAAACCAGAAAAAAAGTTAGGGTTGGTTGCCTGTTAAAAAAAACAATATATCATTTTGTAGAAGACGCGTTTATATTGGACTGTTTATTGTTTACTTTTTTTTATCTAAGTTTTTTTACGTTAACTCTTTCTTCTTTAAGTAAAGAACGTAGTTGCTAGGATAGAAAATATTATTGCTAGAATCATGGTGAGAGCACTGATGAATGAGAATTCAAATGAAATGCAGCTAGTAGTTAGCTCATTACATAATGATGCTGAAATAGATGAAGTTAAAAGGACATATAATATTCAAAATAAAATTTTAGCACAGAAAAATGAAGAATTAAAGTTAAAAGTAAATGGTCTTGAAAAACAATTGTTTCAATCACAAAAGCAAGTATTACAGTTGAAAAATGATAAGATAAAGTTAATGGATTTATTAAAAATCAATTCAAAAAGGTTCAATGATATAATAGTTGATAAATTTGAAGGTATGATTGAAGAATTTCGTTCATTTGTAGGAGAGATAGGCGTTGATGTTGAAAAGAAAGATTTTCCAATGAAGTTGATTACTAGAGTATCATCAGAAGAGGAAGAGAACTTGAGGAAAATTGATCCACAGAAGTATGAATTTGATCATTAT
The DNA here is from genome assembly GCA_030579415.1 of Pichia eremophila. Classification (NCBI taxonomy): domain Eukaryota; kingdom Fungi; phylum Ascomycota; class Pichiomycetes; order Pichiales; family Pichiaceae; genus Pichia; species Pichia eremophila. Next base: position 17,560 of record JAKTQW010000004.1, on the reverse strand, counting down.
TGGAAGAATGTTAATGATGATTTGAAAAGACGTAAAAGTATTTATTTCAAGGCCCCTGAATTAAGTGATGTCTCTCACGAAGGTGGATTAGAGACATTGATAGAACAAGAGGATGAAGTGAAGGAGATTGAGATGGAACTTGAACCAGAATATGTAGATAAAAGTAGTGAATTAATTCCAATAAAAAGAGTTTCTCAAATAATGGAAAAAACTGATCATTTATCTATAATTCCATATCTTGGATTAGAAAATAAGTCAGAGGACAATAATAATAATAAGGAAGAAACTTCAGTTATAGAGCAATCTCACGACATTTCTGAAATTCACGAGGTTCATGATGTCTCAGAAGTTCCAGAAGTTCCAGAAGTTCCAGAAGTCCACGAAATACCCGATTATCCAATACCAATGGAACAAACACAATCTCCTACACCATCTCCAATAACATCCCCAGTTAAGAAAAATAGAAGAAAGAGTAGTATTCCAAGAGAATTAAAGAATTTAGATACTGAAAAGACTAAGAGATGGCTCGGAATGGATCCATTAGATGATGTTAATGAAAGTACAAGTGAAAGACGCCGTAGTCGTCGAAGATCATTAATAGTTAATTATGATTTACCTATAATAAACAGACGAGAATCTGGTAAGTTCCGTAATAAGATATATGTTGATGAAGATAAAGAGAATAGGGTTAGTAAACCTAATAAAAAGAATAAGAATAGTATATTGAGGAATATTACCAATCGTCCTAATAGAATAGATGATGATGAAGAGGAGAATAATAATAAAGGAAAGACAATCTTTGATTTAGAAAATATGGATATGTTTGGTAAATATGGTAACGGAAGTAGGAAGAAGAATAGTATAACTTCATCATTTGATATGTTATTGTAATTGTAAATTATTTATAACTGTAAATATTAATACTAATATTATTTTAATTGTAATTTTATTTTGAACAGATCATAAACTTTTCTATATAAAATATATGATAGTTAAGAATTATACAGCCATTTTCATTTTGATTGGACCATAAGGATCATAATCTTCAACTTTAAAATCTTCGAATTTGAAATCATCAATACTTGTAACATTTCTTAGTATTTTCAATTTTGGGAAATCACGAGGAGTTCTTGTAAGTTGTTCCTTTAATGCATCAACATGATTTGAATAAACATGAGCATCACCCATAACATGAATAAAATCCCCAGGTTGCATATCAACAACCATTGAAATCATATAAGTTAATAAAGCATATGAAGCAATATTAAAAGGTACACCTAAACCCATATCACAAGAACGTTGATACATCTGACAACTTAATCTTGGTTTTTCATATTTTGGGAAGTTAACATAAAATTGACAGAAAACATGACATGGAGGTAATGCCATTTCTTTAAAAGCAGGTGGATTCCAAGCTGATAAGATAATCCTACGATCATAAGGATTTGTCTTTAAAGTATTTATAATTTGAGCTAATTGATCATAACCTTGATTTGAGTAATCTGTATGACAATCTTTATATTGAGCACCAAAATGACGCCATTGGAATCCATATACAGGACCTAAATCACCAACTTCTCTATCAGTTAAACCTAAAGAATCTAAATATTCTCTTGATCCATTACCATCCCAAATTTTAACACCTTTATCACTTAGTAAAGTTGCATCTGTTGAACCATTTATAAACCATAAAAGTTCATGTAAGATACCCTTTAAAAATACTTTCTTGGTAGTTAAAAGTGGGAAAGTACCATCAGATAAATTAAAACGGAGTTGAGGTGGTGCAAATAATGAATAAGTACCAGTACCTGTTCTATCAGGACGAAATTCTCCTTCAGCTATGATTTTTTCTACTAAATCCAGATATGCTTGCTCTTCACTATTAACCATATTTTTCTATTAGTCTTGTGATATATCTATATACCAATGGTAACTCCGTAGTGAATCAATTCTACTAATTTTGGTGTCAGTATTAATGAAAAGGTGAAATTTTATTTATCATATATAATCTAATTACGCGTCTCTTATAATGTATGATTATGGTGTACGGATATAAAAAGCACCACTGTCGCGACTTTGTTGTTAATGAAATTTAGAAATTTCAGCCAATGAGAATCTTCCAATAGCTGACCACACAGTAATTACACGGTTTCAATGGGTTATTATCCGTACCTGTTAATGAAAGACACCACCTCTTTTATGTATATACCCATTTAATATACCATAGATACCAATGTAGATGCGTATAGTAGGGAATAACTATCAATATACACTATTAGAGGGCATCTAATTGATGAAAGCATCACTCTAGAGCCATTATAATTTCTCAATATTTTTTCCATTTACTACGGTGAGTGAGTGGAAAATCAGTTTTTGCTAACAATTTTAAAAATTCTATTGAGTGAAGTTTGTGAATTATAATTATTACCTCTACTTTGGTTTACTGTTAGATTTTGCTTTAATTGTTTCATTCTCTTTTAGTATCCTCACCTACATCAAAGATGTTCTCCCAATTCGGTTCTGCTCTTAAGCACGGTGCTGTATGTATATTATATCCTCCCATATTTTTTAATCTTATCTCATTTGATTTATTTCCAATTCGATTGTTATGAGATATTCTTTTAAATAAATCATCAATTTAAAGTGTCTATTACTGAAATTAGTTGCTACATTTATATTATAATTTGTATATATCTACACTATTGTTACCAATATTACATTATACAACCATATTCCTTGAAAGCTAGTCTTACTATAGAATAAATTTATGAAAACAAAACAATCATATGATCTTTTTATAATATAAATTACAACTTTATACAATCTAACAACAACAAGTGACCCACTATTACATATCTACACCCTGGTACGATTACATTACCGTCATTTACTACCCTTTCTATCTCAATATTTCAACATCTTTCCATTCAGACTAATCAATCAATCAACATTTTCCATCGCGATTTTTTTTTCATGCGCTCTTATTGGCTAATTATTTCACTATTATGACACTTTTAATTACAATTATGTTATTCAACTAAATACAGAATACTAACATATAATCCCCTTCATTTTTATTATTACAGAGATCATTCTCAACAGCTGCAAAATCTGATGTTTCTTCAAACACTAAGAAGATTGTCAATGCTGCAGTTGCTGCAACTGGTTTAACCGCTGCTTTCATTTTATATCAAGATTCTCAAACTGCACAAGCAATGACTGCTGCAGAACATGGTCTTCACCCACCTGAATTCAACTGGTCTCATAATGGTATGTTTGATACCTTTGATCATGCATCAATTAGAAGAGGTTTCCAAGTTTATAGAGAAGTTTGTGCTGCATGCCATTCACTTGACAGAATTGCTTGGAGAAATTTAGTTGGTGTATCTCATACTAATTCTGAAGCAAAGGCAATGGCAGAAGAATTTGAATATGATGATGAACCTGATGATGAAGGTAATCCAAAGAAGAGACCAGGTAAATTAGCTGATTATATTCCAGGTCCTTACGCAAATGAACAAGCTGCAAGAGCTGCAAATCAAGGTGCTTTACCACCTGATTTATCACTTATTGTTAAGGCAAGACATGGTGCTGCTGATTATATCTTTTCATTATTAACTGGTTATCCAGATGAGCCTCCTGCCGGTGTTACTTTACCTGTAGGTGCTAATTATAATCCTTATTTCCCAGGTGGTTCAATCGCTATGGGTAGAGTTTTATTCGATGATTTAGTTGAATATGAAGATGGTACCCCTGCTACAACTTCTCAAATGGCGAAAGATGTTTCAACTTTCTTAAACTGGACTTCTGAACCTGAACATGACGAAAGAAAGAGATTAGGTGCAAAGGCTCTTGTCGTAGTTACTGCATTATATTTCGTTTCCGTTTATGTTAAGAAATTCAAGTGGACTACCATCAAACACAGAAAGATTGTTTACCATCCACCAAAGAAATAAAGTTGATTGTTAAAATTTGTTAATACCTTTTAGTTTCTACGCTTATTTATTATTATTATTAAATTAAATTATTATAAAAAATCATTACAATTACATTTACAATTATACATTACATTCTTGAAACGAATCATCATATATTCTTGTTATCTTTAATGAAAAATTCTTTAAAACATTTAAACTTTGTTTTTTACCTTGTTTAGATTTATAATTGTTCATTGAAAAAATTTATTTTTTTAAAGTCCAATTTTATACTCATTCTTCTTCTTATAGTGATGCCTTAAATATCTATGATATTTACTCAAAGCATTTATATTTATTATTATCATAAATTAATTAATATATTATATCTTATTATTAATTGTTCCTAATAGTAGTGGTAGTAGTAGTAGTAGCAAGTAACATTCTGGAAAAATAATCACGTAAGCGAGATTTTTGTCTACCTGATTTTTCAGATTGTTGATCAAGTGTAACTTAACTCATGAATAACAACATCTTTACACAACAAACGATACAATGTCGAAACCGACTGAACTTCTTCAAGTATCCGATGAGATTGTTGAATTCATACGATCCGGTAATAATAATTTAGTTTCTACATTAGATCATTTACCATGTGATATTATACGAAGTTTATGGTTAGTTCAAATGATGAATTTGAAAACAACCAGATTAGAAGCTAAGATATCACATTTACTTAAACAATCCCCTCTGGATATAAAGGAAATTAATAGAACAAAGCAACTAATGCTGAAATATCAATTAGAATCAGAATGTGAATCAAAACATTTAGTTTCAATTGTTGAAAATCACCTTGATACACTTAATGATGATCGTGTTTTGAATAAATTATTAAGTGATAAATTACCGGGATGGACAAGTGAAGCAGTTGAAAGTCGTTGGAATGACTGGAGAGAGTATAAGAAGAAGTTTATTGAAAACAGGAAAGAAAACCCAGAGAAGAATATCTTTAATGATTCATTTAATGATATGAATAACCAATCGAATTTGAAAATAAAAATCACTTTGAAGAAACAAAATACAAAGAACACAACGACTATTGTAAAAACTCAATTGAAACATAAAAAGCCTGTAGTTAAATTAAACAAAATAGTTAAAGTTGAGAAGAACGTGAAATCAACAACTACAAAATCTGAAATTGTGCCGAAGAAGGTACAAAAAGAAGAGATAGCTGAAATACCCCCACCACTGCCACCAGCACTGGTTGAAGTAGTACAACCAGTAGTTGAGACTAAAGTTGAAGAAAGATATTGTTTCTGTAATGGTCCATCATTTGGTAGAATGGTGGCATGTGAATACGATAAATGTCCACATGAATGGTTTCATTTTAAGTGTGTCGGATTGACCAATGAACCAACAGGATTATGGTTTTGTTCAGATACTTGTAAGACTAAATATCATGATAAGTCAAAAAAGAAGAAGAAAAGAAGAAGATGGTGAAGAAGATAGGCTAGGTTAAAAAAAGTTTCACTAACCACATCAACAAGACAGTTACAAACGCGTTAGTTATAAGGACATTTCTTTGATATACAGTTGGTTACTCAATGATAGTCTTGAATATAAGATATACCTTCATTACTACTACAAACATTATAGTACTAGTTGAAAATTTACAGCTGAGCCTTCTAAATTATTCGAGGGAGTCAAACTAGATCTATTAGAGGCTCCGTACCCTTTTATCTTCTTTCTGTTGAAGATATTGAACAACGATGACAATTCAGAACGTCAAAGGGCAAATCAAAAAAATCATTGGGATGGACAAGTCTCTCAAACCTTTAATACCATTAATGAAAGATTCTAAGCTTTCTCCATCTGAAATGGAAGAAGCCCAGGAATTCATTTTCAAAAGAAACGAAATTGTCCAAGACACAAATATACTTATAGATACGTTAATTGAAAAGTATCAGAATGGAGATAATGCACCACTTTTTGAATTAGCTGATCTTGCCAAGGAACTAAATGGTGACTCGACTCCTATAGTTGCGGTCCCGGTAGGAATTAAGAGGATACCATTTGAAAAAGTTTTATATACGGAGAAGGACCAGATGAAAATTTACCTCCTATTACATCCATTGAATCAATAATTGATCTGGGAGAAGATGATATTGATAGGTATATCAGTGGTTATTCAATGGATCGTCTTCAAAATCTTTATAGTAAAAAGATTAAATTGGCAGATCTTGTTGGTGTTTCAGCTTTAGCCTACTTGATTGAAAAACCTGAATAGCACAATATAGTTAGTAGCACAATATAGTTAGTGTTCATCTATCATCGCTATCTTTTAACTGGTTTTTGTATGATGGTTTTCTAGATCATTTATACCTTTGTCATTTATTTTTTTTAAATTGTATAGTAAAGATCTTCAACTATAAAGAGAAAGAGAGACAGAGATAGAGAGATAAAACAAACAAAAAACATAAATCAGAATAAAATACAGAGCAAGTACATATCATACAAAACGCATATAAATACAACTAAATTATAATCCAACCACTAATACCAACAAAAATTATTAAAACAACTGCAGTTAAAATACCTGCACCTGCTCTATCCTTTGAAGTAACAGTAATTAAATTTTTATTAGAAGTTTCACGTGATGTTAAACCAGCATTAACATCACCGGCTGATGTACCACCAGTTGAATTGGTTAAAGGTGCAGCATTTTGCATTACTAAAGTATTTTGTATGATTTCTAATGCAGAAATTTGTTCACCTAATCCATACCAACCATCCCAGGAACCATAACTCCAATTGATACCACAAGTATGACCATCACTACCACCAGAACATGATTCAGCTGCACCTTTAGCAGATGTATCAATCAGATTCATGATTTTATCGCTATAAGAAGAAACCAATTGAGCACTTTGACCTAAACTTCTTGAAAAAATAGATTTAAATGAACGTTGATCATTATTACATTTACCACTTTCTTGACACATCTTTTCATAAATAATACCAGTTGATGAATTAACAAAAGTTGATTCAATACCTGTATAAACATCAGAGAATCTATCAAGCCAAGTGTCATTACCTGTAAAATTATAAATATATGCAGAACCTGATAATAATAAAGCATAATTATAACTCCAAGTTTGTGTATGTAAAGTTGAACAATTATTTGTACCAATATTAGCACCATCATAAATAGTATAACCATTTGAACTATCTTGAATAAATTTAACATCAACTAACCAATCCCAAACCATTTCAGCAGTTTCAACATAAGTTTCATTTTGTGTATATCTAGCTAATCTAGCAGCTAAAGCAAATAAACAAGAATTTGAAATTGTATTTTTATAATCATAACCAGAATTTAATTGGAAAATTTGCCATCTTAAACCACCACCACAATTTGCTGAATCCCATCTTGATAACATTGTATTATAAACAGCTTGAGTTAAAGCTAACCAACCAGGTTCATCACTTGGAGGATTTGTAAAATTTCTTTCTGTTGCTTCCATAACTGCTAAACCCCAAAACGCTTGATCATCATTACCTTCAGTTGTTGATTGATTTGCAGGAATATAATTATTTTGAGAACCTTTTTGATGCATTAATGCATCATAGATTATTTGTTCATAAGTATCATTTTTACACCATGCCCATGTATCAATCATACCACCAAAAACTTCACCAGCTTCCCACCAATAATATGGTGGTTGAAACATACCGACAGTACCACCTGGTCTTATACCTTCATAATAATCCATAATACCATTAATTACTAAAGTTGCAGCATCACAAACTGAATCTTTATCACCAACTTCTAAATCCAGACAATTTGTCAAAGATATAAACAAAGTTATTATAATTGTAAAAATAGATTTCATATTTAAATTTTCATTCGATCGATTCATGATTCAATAATTCTATAAAGAGAGAATATAAATCAGTTAGAGTAGAAACAATAAATGAATTTTGAATCAATAGAGCAAGAAAAAAAAGATGCACAATATATATATCAGGACTGAAGATGAAAATAAACAAATTCATGCACACTGTGCACATTCAAGAGTGACTCTAATTTTAGCAAATCATAAAAATTGAGGATCTGAAAAATTATTATGTCATCACTTGATGGTGATGAATGAGGCGTTTTATCGTATTTATCTGGAGTAAATTGGGGCTTTTACTAATAACAGTAAATATAAAATAATATAATATAGGCAATGTTTATAAATTTACATGGTATAAATGCATAAAGTTTTAAATAAAAACTAAAAATAAAAGGTATAGAAATAAACTAATGTTGTGTAAAATAGAAACAATTGATACTATTGAAACGTTAGAAATATAAGATATTAATGACATTTTTTCTTTTTTTTCTTCTTTGAATGCTGTAAAATATTATATGATATATGCAGAGCAGTTGATGATTACTTTATATATGATTTAGTTTCCGGTATAGAAAACTTCATCAATTGTTGAAATAGTAACAGTTTCAACATGAGTTTTAGTATGAACATCAGTGAAAACTCTTGTACTTGTTGGAACTGGGATTGTTGCAATTTTATCATTATCATCAACATCTTCACCACAAGTATCTTCAGTACATGGTCCTGGAACTTGTTCAATAAGAGTGTTTTGAATAATTTCCAAAGCAGCAATTTGTTCACCTAAACCATACATACCATCCCAACCATTGATACCCCAATTAATACCACAAGTTTTACCATCAGTACCACCAGAACAGGCTTGAGCTGCACCTTCAGCTGAATCATTAATAATTTTCATTGCTCTTGAAGCATAACTAGTATTTGGAGCTAATTGAACAACATTACCTAAAACTCTAGCAACGATTGCTCTAAAAGCTCTTTGATCATTATTACATCTATTCCATTGATCACATTGATATTCAAATAAAACATTATTACCAGTTGTATTAAGCATATAATGTTCAACCCCACCAATAAATTTATCTAATTCATTACCCCATTTAGAATCACCATCAGTTGTATTATATAAATAGACAGTACCCATAATCATTGTTGCAAAATTATATGACCAAACTGCACCATTAACAACAGCACAACTACCATCTTTAATTTCTGCACCATCATTAACGGTATAGAAATCTTGATCATCCTTTTGATAGACAAACAATGATTGTTTCATCCATCTTAAAATTCTACTTGCAGATTTAATAAAATCATCATTTTTAGTATATCTAGCTAATCTACCAGCTAAAGCGTAAACACCAGAAGTTGCAATTGTTGATTTATAATCCCAACCTGACATATTACTCATAATTTGCCATCTTAAACCACCACCACAATTTTCAGAATCCCATCTTGGAGCCATTGAATTATAAACATCTAAAGCCATTTGAGCATATGAAGGATTATTATCATTATTATTTGGGAAATCTCTCTCAGCTGCCTCCATAACTGTAAAACCCCAAAATAATTGATCATCATTTGCTTCAACATCAGTTTGATTTGTAACATCAGTAAAATCATTATTTGGACCTTTTTGAGCATTAATTGCATCTTGAATAATTGAAACATAAGTATCATTATTACAAAATTTCCAAGTATCAATCATACCACCAAATACTAAACCTGATTCCCACCAATAATAAGGTTGTTGAAACATACCAATTGTACCATTTTCTCTAATACCTAAATAATAATCCATTATACCATTTGTAATATCAGTTGCTGCATTACAAACAGAATCTTTATTACCAATTTCTAAATCAATTGCATTTGTTAATAATGCAAATGAAGTTATAAGTGTTGATGTTATATGAGCTTTTGAGAATTTCATCTCTATTTAAGATTTATAATTTGTTATTTGTTCAATGAAATAAGTAAAGGAAGAATAATAAGATATAAAATATATATATGAAAGGGAGGAATAGAGGGTAGATCAGGATATATTTAAAAGAAATGGGGGGAACCAAAAGAAACTAAGAATAAAAGGGGGTATTAAAGGATAAAAAGGAAAGAGAGGCATATAATTAGCAGATAAAATGAAAATGAGTAGTCTTAAAAGTGTCAAATGAGGAATAGAATAGAAATACAATTGAAAAATATATAAAAAACTCTATACTATCGGAATTATCCAAATTAATTAAAAGATTAAAATAGCAACCATGTAAACATACTAATAAAATTAAATACGTCATAAATGTAATGAAATTAGCGACATTTATCCTCATTTAGGCAATCTGTATACTAAATCAGGTAATCTAATTAATTAATTAATTAATAGTATTGAAAATTTAATTTATTAGTCAAATTTTTTTAGAAACAGTGCGGTCGATACGTCGACAGGGGTGAAGAGGTTAATCATGCGATAGTAAGTAAAGATTCTAAAGATTTTGCCCTGGGATGAGCCTTAACATTAATGATCATTCCCTGATCATCCCTAATTTTATTTAATTTTGTTTGATTGTAATTAATTTACAATTTTGAAAACACAGCTTGATTACGACAATGCCAGAGTTAGTGTTTCAACCAAGTGATAATTCACAAGTTGATACGACTGGTGCTACTATTGTATCAAAATTAAAGGATGATGTTACAATTGATTTAGATGTTTTCCCATCAACTTTACTTAGAGGTACTTCAATTGGTGCAACAAATGTTCTCTTTAGAAAATCAAGAAATGATTTAAAGAAACTTGATTTTAACAAATTTTTTGCTCAAATTGTTAAATTTTTCACTAATGTATATAGGGATGATGTTACAAATATTTCAATTAGAAATATACTGCATTATCTTAATTCAAAAAAATTAAATGCTTTCCTTTTCAGAAAATCAAATCGTAAAGAATGTTTTTATTTACTCAATAATGCAAATCATTTCCAATCTTTTCATTCTAAATTAAGTGCTAAGAATAGAATTTCTTTGGTTTTAGTATTTGTTAAATCATCAACTGTTGCTAAATTAAAAAATGTCGAACTAATTGAGGATATACTTTTGGATAAATTAATAAATTTTTACTTTAAAGGTGGTAATGATAGTGATAAAGATAAGGTTTTAGATGAATCAAATAGTGTTAGAATGGATATTGATGCTGATGGTGAAATTGATGAAAGTGAATCTGATCTTTTCAAATTACCTTTGACTATACCAAATACTTCAAATAATATTCCTTTTGTTGATTATCTTGCTGAAGCTACATCATCTTATAGTAATATAAATGATCAAGTTGATTTCTTACTGAAAGCTATCCAATCATATGTTGAACCATTAAATGATACTTTAGATAATAAATTATTTGATCTATCTTCAAGTTTTAATGAATTTCAAAATAAAGTTTCAATGGAACCATTAAGTGAAAAAATGAATTCTATTAAAGATAATTTAATGAATTTATTATTATCTGATACTCCAATTTTAGAAAATAAATCAATTTTAGAAAATAAAACTCTACACACTAATGTAACATGTGATGGTTGTGATGATAAAATTATTGGTAACAGATATCATTGTGTTCAATGTTTCAATTATGATTTATGTGAATCTTGCGATTCTAAGAAAGTTGTCTCAAATAAACACCTCTTTACTCATCAAGTTTTAAGAATTTATAATAATGAAGATCCTTTATTAATAACAACAAAAGCTCCAATTCAAGTTAAGGCATGGGAAAAGAGAGATATTGGTGTCAGTCAATGTGGGTCTAAATGGAATAATGGTACCGAAAGTGATAAGGAGAAATGCTTTGAAGGATTTCATTTTGGTTCTGAATGGAAGAGTGGTGATGAAAAAAAGGAAAATGAGAAAGGTAAAGCTATGTTCCCTGGTATCTCAACTTGTAAAGCACACGAAACTAAAGATAAAGATGGTAAATCAAAACCTTTTGGCACTTGGTCATCTACACTCAGAAATGAAACCATGAAGCAGAGTCTATTCGATAATGAATCAGTAAAAACTGACATCAAATCTACTACTGACAAAGATAAAGAAGATAAATCAAAACCTTTTGGCACTTGGTCATCTACACTCAGAAATGAAACCATGAAGCAGAGTCTATTCGATAATGAATCAGTAAAAACTGACATCAAATCTACTACTGACAAAGATAAAGAAGATAAATCAAAACCTTTTGGCACTTGGTCATCTACACTCAGAAATGAAACCATGAAGCAGAGTCTATTCGATAATGAATCAGTAAAAACTGACATCAAATCTACTACTGACAAAGATAAAGAAGATAAATCAAAACCTTTTGGCACTTGGTCATCTACACTCAGAAATGAAACCATGAAGCAGAGTCTATTCGATAATGAATCAGTAAAAACTGACATCAAATCTACTACTGACAAAGATAAAGAAGATAAATCAAAACCTTTTGGCACTTGGTCATCTAGGGATAAAAATGCAAATGCAAAACTCAGTCCATTTGATAGGCCATATTTACGAAGCGCTCAGGCAATAAATTCAAAAGTTAATTTAAATGATGAAAATAATACAGAAGAAAAATCAAAAACTAAAGCCTTTAGTTTTGGAAGTTTTAATAAAGATATTCAAAAAGAAAGAATATCTGATGATGATATAAAAGTTTCTGGATATTGGGGAAATAAAACACAATATGAAGAGAAAAACTTTAGTTTTCATGATTCCGATAAAAGTGGTTTTGTTAACAAAAATGGATTTAATGGAGTACCAGAGATGATCAACGTCAATGATGTTATCAGCAACCCTTATAAAGATTCAAAAATTCATCGAAATGAGAGAGAATTTGACAGAGTTTATGCAAGAGTTAGAGATGATGAAGATCTAATTATAAAACTTCATGGAAATCTTAAATCAGCGGATGTTTCAATCTATATTTCTTTTACAACAGATAGAAAACCTATTGAGAAACTATTTCATTTTGATTCGTGTGATGCTTCAATTTGCTTCAAAGGTTACACAAATTGTATTACTGAATTTGATACATTTTACTTACATGTTGCATGTAACGGCCAAGAATTTCTTTATAAACCACAATGGACAGAGAAAGTGACATCCAACTTATTACACGGCTCTTTCTTAAAAATTACTAAAGATGGAACAGAAGAAGTACCGGAAGATATTGAAGAAAAGATTGGGAAAGAAGATAAACAATGTGAAGATGTTGAGAATGAAGATGGTGAAACTGTCGATAATGGTGAAAAAGAAGTAGAACAAGTAGAACAAGTCATTATGGCTGAAGCGAATAATGAAGAAGAAGGTCATAATGATAGTTTTATTGATGTTGAACAATCACCATTTCAACTAATTGGTTGCTATATAATTGATTTCAATACCAATGAACTTGAAATTAAAATGAAGTCATCAACTGATTTGAAATCAGATGAGAAGTTACTTTTAACTATTTATGATTCTGAAAATAAATCACATACTAATGACTTTAAAATTCATCATGATAATGTTTATGTTACTAGATTCACAGATTGGTCCCCTAATGAAGTCGATTTTAAATCAGCATTTGTTAATTATGATTCTCAGGATTATAAACTTTCTAATCATTTATTTGATGATTTAGATAAAGTACAACTGTCCACTACTGATGAAATGTATTCTACTATGGTATTCCCTGAAGCACCAACACAAAATGAAATTGAGAATGACTATGTTTATATCTCAGGTGAGGAAACATCTGATGATGAAATAAGTTCCAGTTTAAGTGTTATATCAAATGATTAATGTATTTCTTTTATATTATATTTTAGTTTATTTTGCATTTTAATTTATATTTTATGTATTTTGGGTTCTTTTATAGTCTTTAATAGTCTAAGGATAAGGATGAAGATAATACACCGATAATAAACTGATAATAAAATACCGGATTTACTGGAGATAAAGACTCTATTCCGGAGATAAGTTAATAAATCATCGGCAATTAAGCTCCTTAAAGGAAAATTTATCACCGACCAGTGAAAATTTATGGAAAAATAATTCTTATCGATGGTTTTTATAAAAGGGGCTAATCAATCATTGACAATATTAGATTTTTTTTACGTGTGATATAAGTGATCTAAATATCAATTTACTTTTTGAAGAGACATTAATCATCAATTATTCACGATATGAACTATTTAAAGACTTTAAAGAATATAGTTACTGGTGATAACAGTGCTGAAAAGATTGGAAAAATTTTAGAAATTTCAGAAAAGGAGTTTTCCTGTCAATCAAGTGAATGTCAAAATAAATATAATGAATCATGTTTTGATTTGCGTGCAGATGCTGCAAATGTACCATTATATGAGACAACTAAACCAGCAGATTTACATTTTTTAGTTGCAACTGGTAAAACAGATTGGGAACATGAGGCATTTGAGGAATCTGGTACAATCTTAAAATTAATTAGTAATAAAGCATCAAAGATTAGTAATAAATTTTCAATTATTGCTGCATGTAATGTTACCAATGAACCATTAGATTTTATGGACCCTGAATGTTTAAGTTTAAATAAACTTAATATGTTGGTACAACCATGGTTTGTAAGGATTCGTGGGATAACAAGTAATAATATTGATGCAGTATTTGAAGGTATTGAAAATGTATTTAAAAAAAGTAAAGAAGATAAAAATATTAAAGGTAAAGAGGGCGAAGAATTAGTCAAAGTTTTAACAAATGTTAAAGGAGTAGAAGTGGTTAAAGATATTAATAAATCAATAATTTTATTATGTTCACATAAGACAAGGGATAAAAAATGTGGTATAACTGCACCAATTATGAAAAAGGAATTTGATTCACAATTAAAGGATCTTGATTTATTTAGGGATGCAAGTGATGATAGAGATGGTGGTGTTAGTGTTTTATTTGTTAATCATGTGGGTGGTCATAAATTTGCAGCTAATGTTTTGATTTATAATAAACACGGTGAATTTGTATGGTTTGCAAGATGTAGTCCATTGAATGTTAAATTTATAATTAATGAAACTGTGATAAATCATAAAGTATACCCAAATAATATTAGAGCATGTTCAAAATTTGATGCTGTTGAATGGTAGTATAAATTTATATAGAGTGAAAATTTTATATTATTCTATAAAAAAATTGTAATACAAATGTTATAATATACTATAGAGATTACAATTCATCTTTAGATAAAGTAGCTGCAGCTTTTTCCTTTTCTTCCATAACATCTTTAGCATCTTTATAAGTTTCTTCAGTAACTAAAGTTTTAATATGATTTAATAAATTAACTTTCATATTAACTAAATCCTTTGTTGATGCATCGATTGCTTTATTTTTAAGCATATCATCAAATTTTGCAAGTTCTGCATCAACATAACCATTATTACCTGCAATAAATTGATTAACAATTAATGCATAATATTTAACTTCATTTTTGAAAACTTGATCATCAACTTTCTTTAAATTTTCGATAAAAGTTTGAACATATTCTCTTCTATCAACAATATTAATACCAATAAATTTCTTTAATGGTTCTTCCATATCAGGTATAATACCTGCTTTATTATCTAATAAACCATTAGCAGCTCTCTTTGTACCAATTTTATTATTAATAAATTGAATTAAATCAGAACTTGTCAAATCGCCTGAATAAATTTCAAATTTGGATGAATCACCAGTCTCAACATAGACAACAGTTGGGAATTCATTAATTGAATACATATCTCTAATCCAATCAGTTGGTTCATCACCATTTTTTTGAGCTTCAGCAATAATAATTTTATCTAATTCTTTATGGAAAGCATGAGATACTTGATCAAACATTTTTCTAACAGATATACAATCATCACAATTATTTTCTTTAGTGAAAACGATTAAAGCAGCTCTTTCCTTATTTTCAATTAATTTTTCAATATTACCATCATGAATTTGAACAACTTTTGAAGGTTTACCAACTTTTTTACCCTTAATACCAACTTGATTAATTAAGAAATTTGAAAAAAATTCAAATTCTCTTTGACCTGAATAATCAATTGGATCACTTAATGAATCAGCTCTAAATAATTTAATTGTTGGGAATGAAGCAATATTATATCTTTTACCAATACTTCTTGATTTATCTGCATCAATTTCAACAATTTGAACATCTTCAACATCAATATAAGAATCGGCTAATCTTTCCCATTCAGGAGCCATTTTTTTACAATGAGAACACCATTCAGCTGAGAATTTAACAAATGAAGTTTTATCAGAATTTAATACAATATCATCAAAATTTTTATCATTAGCAATAATTATATTACTTGCCCAAGCAACAGATAGACAAAGCAAAGACCATAGAACCACAAAATGCATTTCCGTTAACAGTTGTCTAAACGAGAACAATAGAAAACAAGGGTCAAAATTAAAACTAAAAGAAAAAGATAATATAAACTTGATTCATCAATTTCAACTTCATTAAATCTTTGACAATAAAAGTCGTTAAGAGGCATTATGACACGTAATCCAAGAAAGGGGGCTCGTCAAATTAATTTTTCTTTTTCTAATTTTTTATTTTATTTTTCTGTGATTACGTAATTATTATTTTATTTTTCACTTTTTCATCATCGATTTAAATGCTGGAAAAAAAATTATTTGTTATTACAAATATTAATTTCTTTTTATCAAAAGTGGATTGGAGAACTTAATTATATTCATTATACAATGGAAAATACTACTAGAAAGAAGGAAGTTAAGGTGGGACAATTATGTCAATTATGTCACTGCAGAAAAGCTGTCATGAAAAGACCTAAAAACTTACAAAAGCTTTGTAAAGAATGTTTTTACCATGTCTTTGAAACTGAAATTCATTTAACAATTGTAAAGGAAAAACTTTTCTATAAAGGTGAAACAATAGCTATTGGTGCATCTGGTGGTAAAGATTCAACAGTTTTAGCATCTGTTATGAAAACTTTAAATGAAAGATATAATTATGGTTTAAATTTAGTTTTATTGTCAGTTGATGAAGGTATTGTTGGTTATAGAGATGATAGTTTAGCAACTGTTAAAAGAAATCAACAACAATATCAAATGCCATTAGAAATTGTTTCTTATAAAGATTTATATAATTGGACAATGGATGAAATAGTATCTTGTACTGGTGTTAAATCAAGTTGTACTTATTGTGGTGTTTTAAGAAGACAAGCATTAGATAGAGGTGCAATAAAATTAAATATTCATCATGTCGTTACAGGTCATAATGCTGATGATATGGCTGAAACTGTTTTAATGAACCTTTTAAGAGGTGATGCTGCCAGAATTGAAAGTTCAGTTAATGTTACAACTAATTCAGTTGGCTCACCAGTTAAACGTTCAAAACCTTTTAAATATACTTATCAAAAGGAAATTGTCTTATATGCTCACTATAAAAAACTTGATTATTTTAGTACTGAATGTACTTATGCACCTGAAGCTTTTAGAGGTACAGCTAGAGTTCTATTGAAAAATCTAGAATCTGTTAGACCTTCCTGTATTATAGATATTATTCATAGTGGTGGTCATTTTAAATTAAAGCCTAAAAGAATACGTACAAATACTCCAAAGAAAAATATACCACAAAATACCAATAATAATAATAATAATAATAATAATAATAATAATAATAATAATAATAATAATAATAATAATAATAATAATAATAATAATAATAATAATAATAATAATAATAATAATAATAATAATAATAAT